>JAJKFJ010010273.1:0-13909 GCA_027382625.1 Tetmemena sp. SeJ-2015 | reverse complement strand
GCCAGAGAACATCATGATAAACTTTGAACCAGTCAGAGCAACTGTCATAGACTTCAACAGAGTTGTAAGAAGAGAAAACATTGAGGAAGCATCGGTGCAAGGAACACTACTTCCCATAGAGACAGACACAGACATCAAGGTCACCTTCCTAGAAGACTTTAGATTGCC
The DNA here is from genome assembly GCA_027382625.1 of Tetmemena sp. SeJ-2015. NCBI lineage: Eukaryota > Ciliophora > Spirotrichea > Sporadotrichida > Oxytrichidae > Tetmemena > Tetmemena sp. SeJ-2015. Next base: position 13,741 of record JAJKFJ010010273.1, on the reverse strand, counting down.
TGTTTAAAGTTAAAATTTAGCATGATTATAAGTATTAATAAAGAAATTAATTATACACAACTTAATATCTTATTCAGAGATTAGATGGAGATCTCTTTGACTGAATTTATCAATTTATTTTTGAGTTTAACTTGATTTTTAAAAAAAAATTAATTAAATCATTATTTGATGAATATGATTAGTGAATTGGAAATTACAAATTCTAGTTTATTTAAACAAAGAGACTCTGTTGTACCAGTCCATATTTTAAATGCATGCGTCCTCTTGCGGCTATAGGCTGTGGACCCCTGGTCAGTGGTTAGTACGTCTAGAGAGTACCGGTGATGCATTTGAGGGAGACCGTATGAGGCCCCATATTTAAGAGGGGGCAGGTAGGGGGTATTAAATATTTAAATCACTCTAATTCCTAATCTCTAATCTTCCTCCGGAAGTCCTATTGAATAATGCTTGAGTTGTTTAATTAAGTCTGATCTCTAGATTGGAACTTGATTATTCTTTTACATACTCACTCATTAATTCATTCATTAATTCATATTTTGTTTTATCTACTCTATTCTTAATTTGGTTTTGATATATTCAGTTTATAAGTCTCAAGCCTCTGATTCTAAAGGCTTTCTGTATAACATTTTGGCTACTATTTGCTAAAACTTACCTTTCCTTAGGTTTAAATTTTTCTTATCTTTGATTTTAGTCAATGAAATGTGAAATTCATTAGATTTAGCTCTTTTGTACTTTTAATGATTGCTCGTCCACTTCAAGTGTGCCTCCCTAATAATCACGATTAGAAATATAATAAAATCATGCAAAATTATACAAAAATTTTGGCTAAACTTGATGATAATCATCATAATGAGATTAGAGAATAAAGATTTTAGTTTTCTTGATTCTAATTTTTCAATGTAAGCATGTATGATACTTCAGTTTAGGTAGTTAACCATTTCATGTTTTATTTTAAATAAATGAAATTAGATTATGAATTTATATACCAACGCTGTTTACTCGCATTCTAGTATTCATATCAATCATAGGTATTATAATAATATCCTACTTATATTTAATGAGTTGCGACTAGATCTATCAATAATTTTATATTATTTTTGAAAAGCAAAAATAAAAAAAATTGAATTAAAATAGTAATTTAGCTTTAAATATTAAAACTTAGGAACTTTAATAAGTTTAAGTTTTCCAATAGAATAAAGAAAACATTCATTGGATCTATTAATTTCTCTTTCTTTCTAGTTATAAATAAATAAATCCTCTCTTATAAGATTAAGAATTATTTATTTTTTAATTAAGTTACTTTACTTTTGTTAATTAATTTTATTAAAAAATAATTTAAACTAAATATTGTAGTCATTTATAGTACTTCAGGCTTAATTTATTTTATCAGCATTTTAAGAACGAAAGGTTGTAATTTTGAAGAATGGAGGAAAGTACACTGGATAGAGGCTAAAAGATCTACCTAATGGCTTTGGAACCTGCATTTATTCAAATGGAGATCGCTATAAAAATAATATTTATTAACTTTAAGATAAATTACTAAGAAAGCTTTTGAGCCACGAGTTTTATATTAAAATATAAGTTTGTTTAATAGGGAAATTTAATAAAATAGTAAATTAGTAGTTTCAACTTTGTGGCAGTTAAAATCGCAGATATATCCCTGATCTGCAGCTTGTCCTATAGGGAATCAAAAGTTAAAATTAGTTTCTTTATTAATAATCTCTAGCGCCCCTAATCAGCAAGATATGATGCAGACAAGATCTTGAAATTGTAATGTTGGTTTTAGAATTCTTGAAGCTTCTATCTCTCAACTGAGAGCTCCCCTACAAAAAGTTATAAGGATGAAGATTTCTTAGAATTTAATGCTTAATCGAATGCTGTAATATGGAATGAAGAGGAATTGGTGGTTGCTGATTTACAAATACAGATATAAACAGCAAAAACCTACGAAAACTTTAATTAAAAGGCTGAATATTATACAAAGTATGCACATAGGAAAATTTAGTAATCCTTGAAGTGCGTGTTTATTTATCTCTTCGCATTACTACTCTAAGTTATCGTATCTTAAATACCTATTTGTTGAAATGTGTTAATTATAGTGGAATGCCTCCTCTTCAGCAAATTATATTACTTCTCGAGGTTTAGATTATAAGGATATGATTTTTAGAAATAGTAAAGAGTATTGTGGGATGATTTTGATGTTGAAAGCGATTTAATTTTGATCGCAATTAAGTTTATAATCTAATTATTCTACTGATATTATTAACTAATTTGATGTTTAATTATATTTCTCTGTCCGTAAATCGGCAATCACCAATTACTATTCATCTTACAATTATTCAAATTGGGCACTCTTCAACAGTCATAATTTCATTTCATTTTAATTTATTATATAATTTAATTCTCTTTTTTATTAAATTTTCAGATATAAGAAAGAATCATCATTTCTAAGCAGAAGTAAGGTACAGTTCTCATATGATCCCTTTTGTACATTATTTTCTTGAATTAACTTTGAACAATCCTCCTTAAGGAAAAAATGTAAAATAAAAATATTTCTATAATAGCAATATTAAAATTAAAGCTTGATTTTCGAAATCGCAAAAATCTAATTTACTTTTTTAAGTAGTGACTTTTAAAAAAAGGAAAAAATAAATGATTCCAACTCTCTCTCTCTATTAAGGAAAATACCAGAAAATAAAGTTTCATAAAGAGATTAATTTGAGGATATGCATTTTATGGAGTTCAAGGAATTTTAATTCTTTTATCATTCTGAAATTGAGAGATGAAGAAAAGTCTTTATAAAATTGAATAATTATTAAGTTGTTTTGTTTAGTTCAACTACACACGGAGGCTTTTATTATTTTTCTAATCTCCATTTCAAATTTTGAGAAATTACAACACTTCATTTATTATAACTGAGAATTTAATAAAAAAGAGAATTAAATTAACAATTAAATCAAAATGGATTAAATCAATTGCAGTTGAAGTGTGTCCAATTTAAATAATTATAAGACCATTTGATTCAGAATAAAATTCTAAAAACTTTTTATCCTTTTAATTTTGTGTGAGAGTGCTCAGTCAAGAGTTATAAGCGACACAAGTTTTAATGAAGAAGATGAAGATGAATAAGAAGAGTGCGTGAGTCATATCTCGCTGCTAAGTGCTACGAAGATGATTAAAGAAGAAACTCATATTAATTTTTGATAAGCTATCGAACAAGCTGCAGATCAGGGGTGAATCTGCGATTTCAACTGTCTCCATTTTACAACTCTCCATTTATTATTTTAACCAATCACAGATTTTAATTAAAATTCCTACTATAATATATTTATATTTGGAATTCAGAATTAGCTAAGCCGGAGTATGTGAGCTAAATTTAGCTTAATAACTTCCTTTATATATTAAACTGAAAACTCAATTTTTTAATTTTAGGAACTTATGAAATTCTATTTTTTAAATCTAATTTTACTAACTTGATTCGAATTTTTTTGCCTATGATAATGTATTTATATTCATTTGATAGTGATTTAAATATGACACACTTAAATTACCTAAATAATTTGCCATTTGAATAATAATTTAATTATGTTTCCTATTAAATTTTCATCAGTCTTCTTGAGATTTTTATAATGGCTGAATACAATAAAAAGATTAATATAATAACTATATTCAAATAAATTAAAATTAAAGTTTTGAGCTATGAAGGAAATTGGGCCAATGGAAGTAGAAATGGGAAGGGAAAGATATATTATAAAAATGGTAATGTGCTTGAATGCATTTTTAAAGATGACAAGGCCAATGGATTTGGAATCCATACCTCTAAAGATGGTGAAAAATATGAAGGGGAGTATCAAGATGATAATAAACATGGTTAAGGCAAGATAACGTGGCCTGGCGGAAGATCTTACGACGGTTAATGGTGTAAAGGAGAAATACATGGAAAAGGCACTTTCATTTGGAAATCTGGTAGTAAAGTAAAGTAAAATAAAATTTAAGGAATATAATTAATAATCAGTTTCAAAAAATCAGCACTTATCGTACTGTTTAGAGAAATCAGTTATTATCTCTTTTAAAAATCTGGTAGTAAATATGAAGGAATGTTTTAAGATGGTTATCGACATGGTTAAGGCAAATATACGTGGCCTGGCGGAGGATCTTACGAAGGTTAATGGTGTGAAGGAAATAGACATGGTCATGGCACACACATTTTTAAAGATGGATCCAAATATGAAGGAGAATGGAAAAATTGTTCAAAAGATGGAGATGGAACCGAATTTTACAAAATAGATTCAATTAAAATTATGAATATTCTAGACAATTACAAAATTTCTTGAAATTATAACCAGTTATAAATAGAAAATTAACAAAATATTTTTAATTATTCTTTCTGCTTAAATAAAAAAACTTAGATTCAAGTCTTGAATAAAATTTTGTGAATTATACCAAAATGCAAATATATGCTTTTTTTACTGTATTAAAAATGAAAATGCTGTTTTATAAAAAATAGCTTAATTAAAAGGCAATATTTCAATTAATCTCAAAATTTAATTTATATTTAATTATTCATTTTGCAAAAATAAAAAAATAATAGGGAAGTCTTCAAGTATTAAATTAATTTTTGATCGATCTTGATATAATAAAAATAAAGAGAAATAATTGAAGTGAATCGTGTGAGAATAAGATGAAAACCCAATTCATCATGAGAGAAGTGATTAGAACTAAATTTAATAAAGATCAGCGATTAGCTTATTCTCATTAAAGCTCATATTTATATTGTGTTTAATATAAGTTTTAAATATGTAATTATAATTCTAATTTTTAATTGGTTTACTCTCTAAAGATCAGTAATTAACCACTAGAGCGTAATAGTTAAAACTAAATCTAATCTTTTCCTATTTAATAATTAAAAATTATCAAACCTTACTTTTCTTTTTGAACCAGAATACATTATCATAGACGATGACCTTCAGTATATATTTAAGAATGATCTTATTCTTACAAACAGAATTCACTTCACTTATTTCTCTTTATTATTCCAATTATAAATTTCTAAAAACATTTTCGAGTAGTATTGATGGAATAAATAACCAACAGCACTAGGACTGTATATTATGGTATCCTTCGTTAATACTTTTGTATTAACTTCAATTGAAGTTACACTAAAATTTAATATTTATATTAGAAAAAGCACAGAAAAGCTATTTTCTTGTAAATAACTAAAGAGATTCTATCTTTTTTTACTTTCTTTAAATCATTAAAGAGACCATATTTAAAATCATAAGTCATTTAATTAAGAAACTTGTATTGCATAGTAGTCTCCTCCTTTAAACACAATGAATAAACATTTTTTTCTCTTGAAATCAAATCAAAGTAAAAGCTTTTTAATTAGCAATGCACAAGATTCTTGCTGTTTATTTCACTTTTTATTTAAATTCTTTTTGCCTTAAATTATATAATGGCGGAAAATTAGCCATTTTTAGGGCTTTTAAAATAAGTACCTTATCAACTTTATCAGCTATTCATAATATATTGTTACAATACTAAAAGCATAAATAGAAAATAAAACAGAATTATAATAATTTTAATCTCCCATCTTTGCTTCATTTTAAGATGCCGTTCCCACCATTTATTAACTTAAATTAAAATAATGCTTATACTTTAGAAATAAATTACTTTAGATTGATCGGGACTAACTTCTTTATTTAGAGATCAATTATACATTATCCTTTATTAAGATTTCTTGCCATAAAAATTCTTTTATTCCTTTTTCTTTCATCATTTTGAAAAACATCTTGATATGAGAAGATTTTTTAATTATTTTTTTTCTTTCTTTAGAATCTTTATGAATATTAATTAAGACAAATATTCTCAAATAATTAAAAAATTTCACTTTATTCTTTCTCAGTAACTTTTATCCAAAAATCATAGTTAAAAAAATTCTGCATTATTCTCAATAAAAGAAAAAGAAATATAAAAGTAAGATTACTAATTGCAACAAGCGATTTAAACATAATTTCATGAAAAATTGTAAATTATTTTGTGGACTCAATTATGTTTAAGATACCAGCAAGACTCAAATTAGAATTTAATATAAATCATTAAAAACTGTAGCCCAATATTAGCTTTTATAATAAATAAAATTTGGCAATCATTTACTGTACTAAACTGTCAAAAGCTTGAGAACTTTTCTACATTTAAGAGAAGTTGATTGTCACAAATAAAGCACAATTTATTTCCTGCTTGGTATAAATAAAATGCTTTTAAAAATAAAGTAATAACAATTATATAATGGCAGAGGTTCTTTTTTTTTAATTTTTTGGACGACAGATATATAGCTTTTTGGCATTTCTGCTCAGAAAAAGCAAAAAACAGAATGAAGGAGAATTATTTTAGGCAAGACAAAAATTTAATTATCTTAATGAAAATTCAGCACAATCTCAAATTTCTTAGTTCTAAATTGAATAAAAAAAAGTCTATGAAACCTATATGTCAATTTAATATATACTTTTCACAATCAGACTTCTTGTTATAGTATGATTTCTGATTAAAACCCTTGATTTTTTAAAATAATAAATGAAAAGGTACAAAATTGTGTCAGTTAAAATCGCAGATTCACCCACTGATCCGCAGCTTGTTCGTAAACTTATCAAAAATTGATATGATTTTCTTCTTTAATCATCTTCGTAGCACCTCTCAGCAGCGAGATATGACTCACGGATTCCTCCTCATTGTAATACTCATCTATATCTGAACTTGTGTCCGCTTATCTCTGCATCGAGCGCTCCCACACAAATATTGCAAGGATAAAAAGTTCACAAAATTTAATGCTGAATAGAATGGTCTAATAATTATTTATTCCATTTTAATATAATATTTCATTTAATTCTTTTTTATTAAATTTTTATCTATAATAAATGCACTTCAGGTTATCGATAGATTTTTAGAACTAAACTTTTCTGTAAGAAATTATCTCTTTGGTCGTTTAATTTCTTTATCATAAATAAAGTGCAAACTTAAAATCAAATGTAAAATGACTCTAAAATTTCTCAAATAATTTATAGATGAATTTTAATTTAAAATCAGAATTTAAAATAAAAAATGAAGAGTTGAATATTATTGACCCAGAGCTTAGAGTTTAATGTTTTATATCTATTTAATCTAAATTATGAGTTTGTTCTTCTTGCCAGTTTAAAGGCATATAATTAAATGAAACTATATTTTAGTTAAACAGTCGAACATTTAAGTCAGATTAGTCTCGATGGTACTTAACAATATAGGTCAAATACGATAAGATCTGAGAAGAACTTTACAAAATACAAATTTATTCAGTCGAGGAAGCTCGCTGACAAGTATTCGATATAGCAAGCTTGTCATTTCTATCATTCTATTTGAAAATTGAATCCTCAAGCTTGCTTTCACTTTCACACATTTAGTAATCCTATTTGTTCAAAATGACTTGCTTTACTATCATAAGTTTTATTTTCAATATCGGTATAAGTTAAAATGACTTAAAAATATTAATATTACATTCATACGTATATTTACAATACATAGTTCCATGGTTTAAGTAATAAGATGATTACGCTATTTATTTACAGTCATGGGGGCGCGATTGGTGTTTTAGTCACCTCTTCGAAGCCCCATTTTATTTAAAAGACATCTTAATATAATGATATGATTTAATATAAGATAAATAGTTCATTTAAATCACTTTTTTTTTAGAAAGGCATTTCTCAGATCATCTAATCGTATTTGACCTATAGTCTAATTGCCTTGGATAGTGCGAGCCTCAAGCAGTAAAAATTTGAGTTTTACCCCTTGGCCAGTGCAGAGTAATTTTCTAGGAGAAGTGGGCTCTAACTCTAATGATGACATCCCCAATCTTCCCTCACTAATACTCTTATCATCCTGACTAAATGATCTTATGAAACACAGGCTCTCACAGTTACTTCAACTCCAGTCAACAGCAAGGCTTTAGCCCATTCTCTATAAGAGTTCTTACCACTGGCCAAGAGTCCCCGCCTAGACTCCTACTGCTGGAAGATTGCTCTATCCTAGCGCATACACCAGTAAAAAATTAATTCGAATCAGCAATTGGTTTCATAAATGGGAGCGCTAATAACTTTTTACTTAACTCTCAAACATAAAAGTTGAAAGGATACAAAGCTCTAAGAATTCCTTTCTGAATCAAATGGCGTAATAATTATTTAAATTGGAAACACTTCAACTTGCTCTGATATATTCCATTTGGGAATATGGAACGTTGACTGACCAGTCGATCCTGGGGCTTTGCGCCTGGAACGTGGACTTCCAAATTTTTATCTACTTCTGGTCTAGAAAGAGGGATAACATTTTTCCTGTCTGCTCTAGCTTCGAACATGAACTTCACAGCTTGAAATCTGGACGTCGAGCCTAGAATTTAGACTAAAAGGCAAATTTAGTTATGAATAAATTTTAAAAAGTAAACTTGAAATTCTATGACAATAGCTATGCAAAAATCAATTATTAACAACTATTACTCTCCTGCATTAAAATTTTCAAGTATGATGCTATTGTGATATCAGCCTCGATTTTGCATAACTGTGCAAATTCTGAGCTTTTATGAGAAGAAATCAATGCATTTAATACTTTTGCTAATTTAGTTAATTAGATAATTATAATTCAAGATATAGAGAATGCTTATGGCTGATCCCTTTAATTGTTCATAATTGAATAAAAATTACATTTTTTGAAAAATAATTTTAGTAATGCTTGGATGGCAAGCATTTACTTTAAGTAATTTTAAAGATGGCAGGCTAGAGGATAGTTCTCTTTTATCCAGATTTTACAGAGGAAACTGGCAAATTTTAAAAAATCCTGGCTGAACTAAATTATTAGAGTTAAAATTAAACGAAAATCCGAATTAAGCAAGCTTAATAAATTGATTTATCTAGAATAAACTCATTCTTTATCTAAATTAATTTTGCATTGATGGTTGTTAATTTTCCATTATACAAAATGTAAAAAATACTCATATACCAACTACCAAGGATCTTAAATATAATTTTACTCTATATTTCTGAAATTATCAGGCTCTATTTTTTTATTTTTAATAAATTTAAAGCAATTTATCACTTCAAATTGAAATTATTTTTATTTTTTATGCGATTTGAGATATATTTTTATCCTATTTCTGTTGAAAATTAGTAAGTGAGTTATAAATATTTTTCGAAAAAGTAGTTTAAACAAAAAGTTTCAAATTATTTGTTCAAAGCAAAATTATATATTCTTCTTTATTAAATATATTGAATTTGTTGTTAAAATTTACCTATTAATTATTAATTTTAGACTCACCAATGCTCTTTAGATTTTCTTAATAAGCTATATCATAGCAAATAAATAAGTTTATGAATTTTAATTTAAAAAAATGAAATAAGTCTATGTTCAGTCAGGTATTAAACTCCCTTATCATACCTATTCCATTTTATTATAAATATAAATTAAATTGATTTTCCATTAAATTCTCAACTATATAGAACTATAGCATGACGAGTGTGTGTGTTCTTTTGTGTGCACCTATGTACCAATGTAAAATAGGGGAAACTTAATTTTGATTTTATTGATTCTTAACAGAATAATTAGACGATTTAATTTTAATTAATTTCTGGTTTTCAATAAAGTTTACTTATAGCTTAAGATCGAAAGACATTAAGGTTATTGCAGAAATATTTGAAATCATAACAGAAGCTTGGTAGTCAGATTGGGTGCGTGAGTGAAGATCAACTCCATATTTTTATTTAAAAATTTTTTTGTTGAAATTTTGGGTGAATTAATTATTAGAGTAATGCTCGTGGTTTCCGTTTTTAAATTTTTAATTAACCTTAATTAAACAAGAGTGGGCGACTCTTAATTATCATAACTTAGAAGAATGGCGAATCTAATCACAAAAATACTTCTCTGAATGGTATTCTGGCACTAGTGCTATACTACTTCTCCCCCACTCATAAAATCAGTCAGAGAAATATTTTTAAGCTTGTATTAAGTTATTCTACCTCCGCAACTAACTTCTAACGTAAGATATTAGAATTAAACAAAAATTTCAACTTTGAAAGCTACCCTGTGCGAAAATGGCCGCCAGATGCAGAATATACAATGAAAACTAAAGGACTTTAAAGATTAATAAGTAACATTTAAATCTAAATATATCATTGAATTAGAAAGTTATAACTTCTAACGAAAATTTGCACAAAAACACTCGAAAATTCCTGATGAGACGACTAAGCGAGCGGGAGCTCACTTCATTCTTTATAGATTTGCTAATCTGCGGAAAGCTTGGTAGAATTATTTAATTGAAGGTTTTATGGTGTCCCCGAAGTAGTACGAGAATACGCAACTGCCTTCGTTTGGGCCTCCGGCTAGGCTCATGATTGATGATTGCTTTTTAAGCATCAATATGACAGTGATTAATATCGTCAAAGAATCCAGGTAGGTACATAAAAGGGTATTCTGATAATAAATGACTTCTCATACAAGATTGGATTTAGACAAGTACTAAAAATGCTTAAGTTACTTTGCCTTACATCTTTCTCTTTGGTGTTTTTTGAATCTAAAATTTAGGTCTTGATTATTTATCCTCAAAATAAAATTTCACAAATTCCTAGTTTAGAGGATTCTTATTCGATAGTTTATATGCCAATTTTTTTATTAAAAAAAGCAGACTATGGTGAAGGAATGTTTTATATCACTTAATAAGCCCTATGGAATAAGTTTGAAACTACTGATTTAGCAGCATCAAAAATTTGACCCTAGTGTGAAAGCGGTGATTACTAAAGAAACTTTTGTACTTTTATGTATACTCAGTGGGTTTATTCGATAATTACTAATTTTAAGCTCTGCTGGGATATAAAATTATTTATTTAAGTTATTTTTAAAATAATGCTGCAACTCATCAAAGAATTATTCAAATTTTATTAATTAAAAAAAAAATACTTCCTATTATTTCTTATCTACTAAGCAGCAATCAGACAGCTCCAGGGGTCTAAATATGCACATAAGGTAGCATTATTAGCGTTGTCTGGGTTTCTGGGGCTAAACTACTGTGAAAAAATCTCAATATTATTGAGGTGGTATGGAAAACCATCTCGTATTATAATTATGCAGAGGTTTTTTTAAAATAGCAGGATTGGGTTTCTTGCTAGGTGGATCTAAGAATAAGTTTATCTTCCAATCATCCTTTCAAGATAGCAAAAAATAATGAATTTTTGGGATAGAGGAAGCTTGAAAGATAGTATTATTTTTAAAGATTAAGATTAATAAAGGAAGGTTAAATCAATTAAAATATGTACGGGTGGTTGGGTAATGAAACAATTTTATTTTAGAATTTATTTCACTTTAAATTTAAATGTAAGTGACTTATTTGTTGAATCTGCTTTCAAATATGACATAAATTTAATGGGCTAAGCTTCCCTAATCAAACTTCAAAAATGATAAATATTTTCTAAATGGGGATTTCTAATTTTATCTTATCACGTTTTTTCCTATAGTAGACTTTTTGTAGAATAAAAAAAACAAATTTTTGGAAAAATAAATGAAAAAAAACTTAAATTTTAAACTTCTAAAACTATTTCATTTATTGTATCCTACATTCCTAACTTTGAATTGTATGAATATTTTAAAATCCATCTCGATAATTAATTTATCAGATATCTGATATAAAATCTGGCTCATAAGCTTTAGTTGCTAGAATTAATATCTTTTATTTTTGTTCTATAATTATGTTTTTTCATATGCATGTTTGCTTGAATATTAATTTCTTCTTAATTATAAATTTAGCCTACATATAAATAAATCTTTATCATAATACATAATTCCCTTTCCTTCTTTTAATCAATTCTTCCATTCACCATCATATTTACTTCCATCAGTATAAATTTGGATACCCTTTCCATTAAACATTCCTTCTTACCATTCTCCTTCATATGTTTCGCCAGATTGCTAGGTATACTTTCCAAATCCATGGGGCAAACCTTTTAATACTTGTCCTTTATAATATATAGATCCATCTGGATATAGAATGAAAACTTTCATTTCAAATAAATCACTTAATAAAACAATCATTATTTATTTTAACAAATAGTTAAAACAATAAAACCACTTATTATCAGATATATTGTAATAAGATAATTAAGATTTTTTTATCAGTAAAATCACTCAAATCTAATTATACTCTTCATATTGCTTTATAAGATTTAAATAAGATAATGGATATGTAATCTAGCATTATTATATCAGATAATTAGTTTTCTAATTATTATTTCCAAGCATAATAAAATTAAATATATTATAAGACTTCTCTGGTCATGAAAAATTTTCATAAAAACTTTAAGTTTCTTTAGTAAGAGGGAAGAAGGAGGGCAAATTGTGAGTCTTAGTATTTTAATTAAAGCTTTCAATTGAAATCACACAAAAATACTCTTAAATTATTATAACATCAATTATATTTTAAAAAATGAATGTAAAGACTAAAATTTAAGATTTAGTAAAATTTGTAAGAAATAGGTGGGTAATTAAAAGTTTAATCAATCTTAATCCGATCTGTTATAATATAAACAATTTTTTAATTAAAAGATTTGAAAGACATTTTCGGTCAGGTAGCAGAGATGAATAAGCATCAAATTATTAGAGATCCAGGGCATTCTAGCAGGCAAAGTAACTATATTTTTAATCTAATATCTATTTAATTTTTCAAATAAATATTTTCATTTTTTATAGATGACTAAGATGATAAAGGAAGCGCAGAAATGTTTTCACTTAGATGTAAGTAATATAATAAGGATAAAATGTCTTTCAATTGCTTATTCTTCACTCTGAGACAAGATATATTAGATTATATTTTGAGTCTTAATTCAAATATTTTATTAAAAAGTAGGCTCCTACAAGGATATAAATAATTTATAAACCATTTATTGAACATCAAGAAGAAAAATAAAACATTCAATCTCATTAATTTTTTTTATCTTCATAATATTTTTGCCTACATTAAGTCTTCAATTAATCCAAATAATCACTTTTAAAATGGCGGATAATCCGCCATGGCTGAAAATCCGCCATTTCATCAACTCTTTAATTAAAGCATTTCATTGTTTTTCTTTCTTAAATATTCTTAATATTGTTGAAATTGTAAAAAACATTATTAAAATTAGTTCAAACTTTCATCTTTGCTACATTTAAAAATGGCGGATTTTCCGCCATGGCGGATAATCCGCCATTTCATTTACTCAAATATATTAGATGATTATACTTTAGAAGCCAATATACTTTAGATAGATCGAGAGAAGTTCAAAATTTTTTCAAATAAAATTCCAAATAATTTCTTTTCGTTTCTAAAAAATATTTTTCCTACATCCTACTTCAAATTTTCTTGAACTTAAAATTTATTTTTGGATTCTTAAATTTTTTTACCTCGCTAAAAATTATCTCGATATAATTCGCTCAATAGGATAAGATTTCTAACTTATTATTTCTTTCTCTAGAGCCATTCAAAACCCCATAATATGATAAGAAAGTGAAAATAAGTTGTGTATAATTAATTTCTTTATTAATTCTTATAATCATGCGAGTCAAACGCGAAATTAATCAAAAATAACTACATGATCCATCCTATCTCAGTTTCATTTTGACTCTAAGGTATGGATGTAGTCACCCTTATCAGTAGTAATAGCCAGTTCTCAACATCAACTCCATCGCAAAAATGTTGAGAGTG
>JAJKFJ010010272.1:0-13909 GCA_027382625.1 Tetmemena sp. SeJ-2015 | reverse complement strand
GACACTGAAAGACCATAGTTTATGTGCTTATTTAGAGTTTTATAAATACTTAGGGAAAATTATTAATCTATTACAAACTAGCAAACGTCGATTAGTTTCGACATAGTAACTTCTGGAAAAGATGCTATGCAGCAAGATTTTAATTTAACAGAGAGAGTATTAAATAATTAAACAGATCTAACCCAATAAAGGGGAAAATTAATATTTAGTTCACACTCCGTGACATTGAAATAATATTATAATTAGATTAAATTCTAAAATTATTGTTTTAATTAATGATAAATTCTTAATATTTAATTGAGTAGCTATCAAGGTGGACTCATCATATGGAGGCGATTTCCATATAAGTGACTGAGAAAATCCTATAAAATGGACATATTTAGATCATTTTATATCATTCTCAGACAAACTATTACATAACGGAGTAAAAAATCTATAAAATAAATAAGGTGCTTTCTAAATTAAAACTCACTCTCTTGAAATATAAAACTACTTAAATACCTCCATATTTTGCCGCTATCAGAATTCATAGTTATCTTATTCGTCATCGAATTGGTATTCCTCTTCTTCCTAATTGCTTATTTAAAAAATTAAAATAATAAATATTCTATGCTTTAGTACTTTGCTGACTAGTATGCAATTGGTGATAGAGTTTGTTAAGGCTCTACGTTATCCTCGTTATTTTCTTTTTAATAAGATAATTATATAATCTTGATCTTCTACTTCACTAAAGACTTCTTGACCATGATTTTCTAAATCAAGAGACTCTTAGTGGTGTTGATCTTCTTGTTAAGGACTCAAATAAAATTATATGATTTACACATTGCTTGATAAATATGTAAACTACCAATTTAATACTAAAATAATTTTCCTTGATGAGAATTTGAATTCACTTGATGATCGGATTTAGGAGATCTAATGCTAAAAAATAATAGCTCTCGTAATAAGGATCTTCGTCCAAAGAAATCTTTCTCTGCATTTCTTCCTCTGCGATCCTGAGTGACTGGTACTGAGCCTCAGTGATCTTGCTGCTTTTTGCTGCACTTTCTTACTCAGAGCGCCTGCTAACAGCTGAACCTGGTGAAGTCACTATAGCTCCCTATCTCTCAGCAGCTACACTAGGGACTTAAATTGAAGGTCTCACGTGAGTCTCTCTCTACTGATCTTCATCTATTTCTTCTTAAAACCTTTCTTCCTCATCTTAGTCGATAGAGTGCTCTCTGTCGGTTTCTTTTTGAAAAAGCTAGTTTTAAGATGAGAGTTAATTAGGCACGATTGTTTAATTTGTCTGAATAGATTATTGATTGTTCTATAACTCTTATTAGATTGATTTTTGCTTAATTTGGGCTATATTTGAAGCTGAGGTAATTTCAGGTATTGTTTGCTTGAGCGATTAAGATTTGACTGCTTCGAAATTTTCTTCATCAGTGTAGGGATCGTAAGATTCCTCCTCCAATTCTTGCTGTTACTATTACTTGCTTGCAGCCTATACAGCACCTTGACTCTTGATTGACACAGCTTTTTCGATTAACTAATTAGCTCTCTAAACTTCTTCCTCATTATCTTAGAACATATCTTGCATCTCCTTGATTTCTCCATAGTCCTCCTCATCGCGTTCTTCTTCTTATATTTATTGTCTTTCTTGAGATTTATGCGCTTTCTTCTATTGATTATCTTCTTCTACTTATTCCTATTCATAGTTGTCTTCCTCCTCCTCTTAATAATCATCATAGTCACGTCTCTCTATATCCTCAGCCTAGTTATTACTTACTCTCTTGTCTTAGGTCTGCTCCTCAACTCTTAATGACTCGTGATGATTGTTAAATTTGTATAGAATTAAGGAAAAATAATCTAAGATTGTTTTCTTCGTCTTATAAATAAGACTCTTCTTCATCCCTCTCATTTCCCTCTATCACTTGCTGATAATCAATTTTAGGACATTTCTATTTTTCTTTCTAATTTTAATATGATGTAAGAATTAGGAAGGATTAGATTTTATCGGACTTCTGAGATGAGGCTAGTTCGCAGTCTATCCATTTAAGCTTGAAGCAGATGGCTTTTTGGAGTGAAAACTTTGAGTAGAGAATTGGGGATTTTGATGAGAATGAGCAAAAAACTGACCTTCATGCTATTAATTTTGTTCCTCTTAAATTTACTCGAAGTCACCCTTGTAATATATGTTGGTTCCAATTTGCTCTATTTAAGACCCCAAATTTTTTTTAGAAAATTCCCTTTAATTTCTTTTAAAATAAAATTACTAGGCTTAAGTAAACTAGAGCGGTAATTGTTTGCTACGATGGGGCTTGGCATATCAAGAGACTAGTTTTAAGAGTGAGTGTTAGAGTATTTTTTGTTCATTGCACTCTTTGAATTCGATCCACCAACCTGAGCTGATTGCTTCTCATTAGACTATTTAATAAACTTGAACTAGATAACGTTTATAAATTCAATATTTTAAAATTGTCTCGAATCCGGTTGGTTAAGAGGTATCTTAATTTAGACTCTGTCATTTTCACTGCCACCAATAAAGTTTTACTTTTAAGGGGTGACTCTGTTTGATGGACCTTCTTCAAAGTGAACTAAACTTGCTTTACCAGCTTATTTAGAGATTTGCTAGGTTTAGACTTTTTTGGCACTTCTATTACTGAGTGGCTATCTTGCTTCATTGTTAACATTTTTCTATTTTAGATGATCAGTCTTAAGTTTGACTACCATTCTTTTGCCTGAAGTTGGATTTGGACTCTAGCCAGGTGTGCTTGATTGATGCAAGGGTTAAGATTGCTTAGTAGCCAATTTTTCTCTCGGGGCTTTGTAATTAGTGTAAAGCTTGGCTAGCTCGTTAGGCTTTAAAGTTTTGGCTGGAGAAGGGGATCAATTTAAAACATAAAATTACAGTTATAAAGAAAAATGAGTAAATTTAAATGCTAAAGATAAAGTTAGATAGAATTCTATCAATTAAATCAAATACTTAGGCTTTAAATACTTCTCATTTCATGTTAATTTAATGTTAATAACCTTCTTTCAATTGAATCATAAGATAATATATTGGGAGTAAGTAAAGTCATCTGCCGAAGAGAAGAATTTTTAATTTGAGTTCGGCCCAGTTTATATACCATTATTACTCACAGGTCCTTATGAATTACCACTCAATTTCCTCTCTGTAAGTCTCTAATCTTTAGCAAATTGATTTTCATACCTCATTAAATATTAAAAAAATTGCCTGACTACATTGTCGATGGAAGTGCCTTATGAGCGATTGAATACAACATCGAGAACTTTCTCGTCCCACACATTCCATACATTCATACTGAAGAGAGTCTCCCTGATTTCTTTCTTTCTTCTCTCCAAGTCAAACTAAAATTTGAGTCGCTTATTCTCGATGTTCGATTTTAGCTCAGAGTATGTTTAATGTGCCTATTGATGGTCTTAAATCTTCACTGTCAGTTCCTAAGCTTTTAATCTAAAATTATCTTTTAAACCTTTTGTAAAAAAACATAACTTCATAGGTTTTTTACCGCTCATTCTACTCCTTGTTTTATTTGGCGATTTAACGTTTGACTGAGTAAAGATTGGAGCTCTGCTAAATTTACTTCTCCTTTTGCTGAGCAATTTATTGTATATAGCCCTTCTTCAGCTCTTCATGTTAAGACATCTACTAAGATTTTGATGCAATATTTTCTTCCCATTACTTGTAAGTCTACCTCACTTTCTGTTCTTTACTGAGGTTTGCAGATTTTAGTCGCATCATAATGCTCCTTTGTTTAACTTAATTTCGAATATGCTTGTCCTCTAAATCTTGATAAAGTCTCATGAGGTGATTATCTACAACTGCCTCTGAGAATCTTTCCTCATGGAGTTTATCTTGCCGCTCCTTAGCCTCGTCTTACTTCTTGCGGAGCATTTCCCTCAGTCTCTACTTCCATTCCTTTCTCTCATTTTGAATTCTTCTGTCTTAGTTCTAGTATTTTTTCTCCTTTAACTCTATCTTAGATTTGTGCTATGACATATTACCAATAAGATCCTCTTCTGCTTTCTTATAAACTTCAAATCTCTTAGCGTGATTAAGCTCTTTTGCTGAATTCATTCGCTAAAGCTTATGCTTGACGTTGACTTCATGATTTTGCTACAGCTCCTCCCTGACTAATTACTCTTGCTTGAAGCGCTCTTTCTCCTCTTATATGGCTCTTTAGGCAGAGAGTTCTCTTTCAATGCGTTATTAGATGATCTCATCACTCTTTCGCTTTAGTGATCTCTCTAACTGCCTCTCTAAACTTTCTTTCATCTGCTAATAGCTTTCTAATTAATAGCGAAAGCCCTTATTCCTTTGTTCTCGCTAGTTTTGGCTTTTAACAACTGCCTTGAACATTTCCAATTCTCTTGAAAAGTCTTCCTGCACTGAGGTTATCTTTGACTCTAATGCTAGGTTGTGCGAAGTGAGAGCATTATCAACAATCTGCTCACTTTTTGGATGCTTTCTTACAAATCTTTAAATTACCAGATTAATGAAAGTATGAAGTAATTTTTGAATAGCGATATTTATCTTCTAGCGGAGGTGAGTGAGGCTCTGGTTGAAAATCTAGATGAAAGGTATCTAGATTACATAACTGGGGAATTTTGTCCTGACTATTGCAACAACGCTTGGTTATTATATTAAAAATATGTATGAAAGAATGATGTTCGAGTTCCTCTTTTTTGAGCTATTTAGCTGAAGCTTGGTGTCAATGTGATGGAAATAAGTAGGGAAGGGCTTCATGAACTGATTGTTAAAGTATAACTCGTTAACTTTTGCAGAGTTACTACTGCTTTTATGCTAAGATCCTTGCATTTAGCTTGAGAAAGGCCGAGATGGAATCGATCCTGCAAATTAGAACTAAATATAGAAAGCTTATTTACTGCAGAACCTGATTGCAAGCTTCTATTGGCTGCTTGATTTAAGCCACTGGATCCGAGGGACTTCTTTAAAATCTTCAGATCCTTCTGATTGTTATAGATAGCTGCTGGGGAGTGCTGAGGTCTTGGGAATAATTGAGGTTGTGATTGAGATATCTGCAAGTGGGAGTTGTTCTAAAATATGATGTTAAAATTGATAAGATGCTTAAATATTTTACTTAATTTTGCTTTGAAAAGAGATTCACATAGTTTTAATTGTACTTCTGAGAGTGAAGTAATCTCAAGCGAGTGTCTTTCACCAGTTCAAAATACTCTAATAAACAAGTTTAATGGCATTTTCACTCAAAGATTTCCGATATAGGAAACTAAAATTAAAGCTTACTTTATCTTTTAGCCTCGTGAATTCTGTACTTAAGCTCTGCCATATGTGGATCTTTGCAGTTTTTGTGATAATATTCCATGGGTCTAAATATGGTAAGTTAATTAAACTTGTTTGGATATAATGACATCATAATTAGTTTTGACAGATTGAAATAAATTCTCACTTAATCCCTTAAAACCTTAAAAGATTTCAATTTCAAGATATATATATCGCATCCTAGTGAAAGTACCTTACCTGTAGAGCAAATCTTTTGGGAGAATTAAAAATAAATCTTATGAAAAAATTAAACCAAAGGAAAATGTAAGTTAAAAATTGATTTTTTTGTTGAATTCCTTCAATTTAGCATGCCTTATAGCTGAGTGGTGATTCCACTAGTCTTTTTTATTCATAAATATCCATTTCCATAATAGACAAAGGCCCTGCCCCACTAGATCCTTATCCACCATTTCCCATCCCATCACTATTCGAAAACTACAACTTTTTACCGCCGTGAGGCTGAGGAGTAGCTGCTATCTAAGAATAACTCTAACCTTCTCCTAAAGATAAGTTAGATTAGAGATCATATATTAGAATCAAAGAAAATCTTCTCTCTCGGAGTGTAGTTTATTTCAAAAATTGAATGGTGAATTTGTTATAGCGCCACTCCTTTACCTTATGAGGAAAATTTGGTGGGTGGTTGATGACTAGGAGTTTGCGAGAAATTTGAGTAGTAATTATCTGAGGCTTGATACTAGTGATCTTGTCTCATATTAGACTGCTCGTGAGAGTTCTGATTTTAACCTGCAAGTTAAATATAAAGCAGGATATTTTTGAATTTACTTGGAGTTCTCTAATAGGGATCAATCAAAGCAAAAATAAAATTAAAACCAATCATCTGAATAAAATTTATTCGCATAATGTTGATATCTGCCATTAGGTACGCAAAGATGAATATAATTATAGCTTATGCTTATTTTATGTGAAATTTTGCTTAAATAAAGTTTAATTTTGATAAGATTCAGAGGGGAAATTAGAGTTATGTGGACATTACATCGTCTTCAAAGTTTATCTAACCCCAAAACTCTCACATGAAAGATGCAAGCTATCAAAAAATTAACGAAAACTAAGTCGACATTTTCAATTACTCTCCAATGTAAAAGAGCCATTACGAAGATATTTAAACTATAAGTAATATATATAAATATATAATTGCATTATAATAAGAAATAGATGATAATCTGAGAGTTCAAGATTTAGGTCCCGAGCAGCCTCACTTCAAAAGCAGTCTTAATGAATCTGAATAAATAATATTAGCTGATTCCACTTCTCAAAGCTAGAAATATTTGCCAAGACCATTCTAATTGAGACCATAGACGCATCAACCAGATTCAGGAAGCACGCAGAATAAGTTGAGTCAATCATTTTCTAAGCACAAGAATCATGGAAAAATCATAAACTGTACACATTATAACAATCATGCTGAAGGTCCCTTAAAAGGAGAAATGGCAAGGATTGGAACCCAAGAAAAAGGTTATAGAAAGATATATATGGAAGGATAAGGAGAGATAAAAGATATAAGGATAGGCTAGCAGAAAAAAAGAGGGAGGAGTAGTCTAATCAATAGAAAGTAAAGTGCCTCAACAAATGCAAAAAGGATTTAGTATCAAGAATAGAATTTTCTTAATCAAATAGCCTAGCAAGAGATGTTTAATGTTGCGAATTAGGTGAGTTAAGAACCTATAATGAGCCCTGAAGAGATAAATGCATTAAATCTTTTCTAAGAACTAAGATCTCAAGGGATATTTTAAGATCGTGTATTGTAAGAAGGAGCCTATCTTAACTCTTCATCCTTTAAAAAATTTTCGAATCCACATAAGTTATATTTTTCTTCTCAAATTGATTAAATATCCTAAAATCCATATTTGAGTTCTTTACTCTCTGCTCAGAAGATTCAAGAAACTTTAAACCAAGCTTCGAGAGACAAATCATATAGCAATTTAAAAAAGAAAAGGATAGGTGAGGATAGCAAAATGATCCATTTGGCATATGAGAACTATGATTATGACTAGAGCTCTAGACACGAAGAAGAAATATCTTTTAATTATAAAATAAATTTTGCCTTAAATCTCCCGCCTATATTGAGCATTACTATTCTAAAAATATTTTATTATTAGAGCAAGATTAAAGAAACTTCGATTAATAGAACCTAAGTCGCTAGAATAACTTTCCTAATTAATATGATCCTCAATAGTAGCAATTCATTTTTTCCTCATCGATATTTTGTTATTTAAAAAGAATTCAGTTTTAACAATCACATAAAGGAACAGAAAGAAAAAGAGTAGCTCATCTATGACATTAGACAACTCAGCTAATTAAGTGCAAGAGTTTAGAATCTGTAAAATATCTAGGAGAAACCCAATAATTAACTCAAGAATCACTAACAAAGATTTGAACAATAGCAGAAAAATAACTATTCTACACAGTAAAAGCCATGTAACAATAACTATTAAAGACCATAGTCTAGCAAAATATATCAAAGTAAATCTTCTTAGCTATCTAGAGAGTCAGGAACATAAATATGAAGATTTAAAATTCATTGCATTTAATAGATACGCTTTTCAGTTTATATGAGCAAAGATAATTCATAGTAGAAAAGTTAAATGAAGATCTAGTAAATTCAAGCTTAGGATAGGTCATACACCCAGGCTGTGGCAAGTCCCTATCATCAACTCTCTGTCATAAACGAAAGGCACCCTATTGCATTAAGGACTCCCAAAAAGATACCTAATTAAACTGCGATGATGAGCATGTCGAATAGATAAAAGAGCACAGTCACTTAGAGGGATGCTTCAAAGAGATTCAATTATTTTACAGCAGATGCAAACACTCAAAACTTTGCTTTTAATATATTATTCTCTTATAGATTAGTAATTTCGAACTTAGCGTTTGGAGACAGCAGTACAAGTTTAACCAGAAATATATAAACTAGATAGAGTGAAAATTCAAGAAGCCAAGTGATTTTATTTAATGAAGGATAAAAATAATATTTTTATTTAGCCAAAATGTAATAGTTAATTTACAATCCTCTAAAAATATAAAGACGGGAAGGAGTTAGGCATCAAAAGCTAATTTTAATATTTCTGGTTAAAAGTAGATTAAGAAACTAGGTTACAATTCGATTCTCACCAATATAGCTGTGGTTGATCGCTATTACGAAAATCTAGATAAGGATGAAAATGTAAAGATCATAGTTATTGTTAATTAATTGAATTATTAAATTCATTTCTAAGATTGCGAAATTGTGACTTGGTTGTGCTTAATTTGAAGAGACGCAACTTCAGATTCTTGCTCCTAGTTGTATTTAGGAATTTATAGAAGCTTATTTTCACCAAAAGCTGGATTCTCTTCTGCTCCTATTCTCTCTTCATTATAAATTTAGAAATATAAGGATCATCAGTAACTATAAAGTGCTAAGATAGAGACCTTGTTCTTGAACATGCTCCTTTTCTTATTTCCTCAAAAGATAAATACGAATTTTCAAAATTATAATTGTATTACAAAATAGGTATAAGTTTACCTTGTGGCTTGCTTAATTTTCTTACACTATTTGCTTCCCTTAAATAAAATTAAAATACTCCTTCTGAATCATGAGGCATCTAGATTTCTGTTTCTACCTATTAAGAAAGCTCAATGGATAAATCAAATTATATCTTTAAATTTTTAAAGGTTTTTATTTAATTTTAACACTGATAAAGTTCTTTTTATAAAACCTATTGAATGAAAAAGCTTAATTAGATTTCATTTTAAATAGTTATAATCCAAATTTTGAGATTAAAAATGAAAAATTTTAGGACTTTTTAACTTAAATTTGCATTTTTGCTTTTCTTAAACAATAATTTTAACTGGTTCTCTTTGATATTTATTAAGTGAGTGGGCGTATTCTAGTTGGTGAACTGCTTTGTTTAATTTATAATCTATTTAAACTCTACTCTTATTCTTTTAATAGATGGTCTATATTCTAAGCCTCATTTAGATTTACAGTTTCATTCAGCACTATGCCCTACTCTTTTGAGCTCATTAAAGACTAATTATTCTAAGGAGTCATGTTTGGTGAAGGTGTCTTGGAACTTCTATCGTAATTTATTGACTTGTCCCTCTCTTGGTTTAGAGGATGGTTCGATCTCAAACGACTAGGAACAGATAGATCTTAAACCTTATTTTCACTGGTCAACTCATGTGCAGTCTTTAATTACAAAATTTCCTAATAAGAAGAGTAAAATAAAAATCTACTCTACTTTTTACTGTTGATGGTTTTAACTTCTAAAAGCTGATGGATTTTAAACTAATGTCCTATTAGTGGCTGCAATAGATTCAAATTAGGAGTCCTACCCAGATTCCTGGACTATAAGTAACTCTTCTTTTCTTTGATAGAAATTAAGTTAAGTGGTTTATGAAGAAGGCTAGTTATTTTGCTAATCTTGAAGAGTTTAAATAGTTGCAGCCTAAATGATACTACTTTTGATATTTTTGTCTTTAATGTGAGCCTCATTCACGATTAATTAGGAAATTTAATCATCATTTATCTAGGCATTTTAAAGGTCATTATAGTCTTAAAAGTTTAGTTAAGTACGGGTATCTTTAATTAATAAAATAAGTAAATTAACTTCTAAGGCTGACTAAGCTGGCTCATGAGCAATATATTTATTAGCTTGTAGTAACTACTCTACTTTCTTTTCAGGTTCAGTAACTATGATTTTGAGTTTTTGCGATTCCTCGTCTCTTATTGGAACTATTATTGATTTCTATTGCTAGTCATTTTAACTTTCTTGCTCCTCATTTTGGTTTTCTATTCTTATAGTTTGGGCCTATTCAGATTGCGGCATGGGATATTGCTGCGAGTCTTCAGTTCTATTTTAGAAGATTTATATGCTCAAATAATTTCATTACACATATTATAATTGCTGTCCCTAAAAGTAGCATCTTCTTTCATTTGCTTTATCGATATGAACTAAGATATTTACTATTCAGCATTATTTTCCTCATGATCTAGCTTAATCTAACTTTAAATTTGTATGTTACTGAGAGCATCTTCTTCCTCTTCCTCTGATTGAGAATTTAAATCTGCCTAAGTATTTAGAACTTCAGAATTATTTTATGAAATTTTCCATTTATAAATGTATAATTAGTTTGCTATTTCTCCTACAACTCTTTGAAACTTTTCAGATGCTCGAGTGCTAATTTAGATCTGTTCTCTAAATTGCTTCTACTCACTGTTTCAGTTGAAATGTCAATCAGAATCACAAACCTTACGCCCTCATTTTAAATTAAAAAAAAATTCTCAATTTCCTTATAAAAGACATTTAAAACTTAGCTTTGATCTCTTTCATCTTCAAAATTCCAAGCAAATTTCAAAAATCCTTCTTTCTTCTTTAATTTTTCTAAAAAGTGTTCTTATTGGCTTTAGTCTCCACTTGTCATCGTTTAAGATCTTAACTTGAAATCTCTTATGGTATTTTTCGATTAAAGAGTTTGCTTACTCTTAAACTATGAGCTTGCATTTTAGTTTTTTATTTGACTTGATTGCAATAAGTTCTACTTCGAAGTTGTTTAATCGATTATGGTTTGTTAGTTGCCACATTCATGCTTTGTGAGCAATTCAATTAGACTTTAGATCTTAAGATTCTACTTTGAGCTTTATTTTACTTGGAAATAACAAAAAAGAGATTTATAAGTTAATATATAGAAACCCTTGACTAACTAATCAAAAGTAGCTATTTCAGTTGTTGTGAAGTACCGCGTATCCCTTTCAAGTTTATCATTCAATTAAAGTATATTTTGAAATGAATGTGATTAATTCACTAGTTAAGAGATCACTTCTGGCTATTAAGCTTAGAGACTGATGAAATCCTTAATAAAAATGCTCATCTTCGAAAAGAGGTGAGAGGCGATTGAGAGATAGTAGTGGTCGTTGTACTTCATCTTGCAAACATAGCAGCGCTATAAGCCAGTATCATGAGAATAAAGAAGTGGCTCTGAAACAATGTCATTCTTTACTTTCAATCTATTACAATTCTAAATTTATAATATAAAAGCAAACTGATGAATGAATGAGAGTAGGATGTGTTGTTAATCCATAATTCTCAAAGAGAGATCTCGTAATTTTAAGAGCATTGAGCTTCCTTTCTCCTGATTCATAAATAAGTTTAGATTATTACTCTGAGCAGAATTCTTAATTTTTTCCATTAGTGATTCTCTCTCTTCTATCAAGCTAAATCATATAATGTGATGTACAATAATTTTTTTTAGCTCTATAGAGTCGAGAAACTTTAAATGTATCGTTTGGTTTATTTGATGTATTGACTAAGCCTTAAAATTGAAAGGGCTCGCATCTGATGCATTTTCATATGGCTCTCCTTCTAAATCTATCTTAAGCTCTCATTCAGTTTACTGGATAAGTCATTTTACCCATAGCTTTCATCTTCATAATCAGATAATAACTAGAAATTTCATTTATGTTTTAACTTAAAGAGAGATCGAGGTTGTACAAAACTCTGATTGGAAGGAGTTGAGAATCTCTTTACAACTAAATTCATCAAGTCAGCTACTAGTGATTGCTCTTATAGCGGAATAACATTTTGATTAGCCTTCCAAATGCTTTGGAGACTTTCCATAAGTCTAGAACACTCATTGATAAATCTCGCTCTCTCAAATTCTTCATCCTTAAAAGAATAATTATATCGATAAGTTAAATTAAAAATAGATTTCATAAATAAAAAACAATCAAAACATGGAAAATAACAGGCCTAACTTTAAATAACTATACTCTAGCAAAATCATGGCTTTGAAATGTTCATTGTTTATAGCACTTTCCATTTGCCCAGCTAGTGCATCATAAAATAGGCAAAAGGAGTATCTCGATTAAATAAGCAATTTAAATAACCTAGAAAATTAAGTGAGCACAAATATTCCACTCATAAATTAAGAGCAGGAAGAAAATTTCTCATACTTAAAGCATTAGCAAAGAAATTTGCAAAGAACTTTTGATTCAACCTATAAATGTGGAGAATGTCTTCTAAATTTTTTTTAAATATCATACTATCTATTTGTCTGTATAATGGTTACAAATCCTGTATCGGGAAAAGCTATTCCGACCACAGATTCATGAGTACTTACTTGAAAACGGACACCACTTTAAACTTATGCTGTCAATAGGGAACAAACTGCTAAGACGCCTCACATGGCTGGAGTTGCTCTAGCTACTATAATAACACAGTCTTTGCAAAATACACTTGCCCTTTCAATACTGCTGTTTGTGGAACCAATTAGCAAGTTAATTAATTTTTTTATTAAAAATTCTGGAAAATTGTAAAGGATGCGTATGAAATTACAGCAGTAGGAGGGACAGCGAATTTAACGATGACTATGACTAGAGGTGAAACTTGCTTTTACAAGATTAAAAACAGTTGTGGACGAGCTAAGGTTGACCTAATCTAAGCCGATAATTCGGGGAGCTTGCTGATAAAAATCATTTATTTACTACAATAAAATAGATAGAATACATTGAGTTTGAGAAGGGAGAAATTCTGCAGGGAGATGATTATCTACATGGTAAAACTGGAGGAGCACCTAACAGTACCATGCCTTGGAGGACAGAAACCTTCGTGTATGATTCAAACAGAAAAGTAAACAAATACTTTCAATTTTTTATCATACTTAAGTATATCAAGGGAGGTTATATTTTGGGCAGGGGCCGCATTATTGGGGTGGTTATACTTAAAATTTAGCTTCAGACCTTCCCTCAGGAGCGGCCTCCTGCGCAGACCGTTACACTTATTTGATAGTAACTAGTTTGACTGATACCTCTAGCATAGTCAAAATCGGAATTGAAGCAATTTAGTATAACTCAGCTCTTTTAATGAAATCTCTAATCTCGGTAGGCTTTTTAATTACTGCTCTAGTGTTATAATTGTGGGTTTGAAGATAGGAGATATATTTGCACTTAATTTATTAATATTTAAAATTAATTGAAATAAAATGAAAGGACAGCACTTGAGAATCCTGAACTAACACAGACAGAAGAAACAGTTGCAAGACAAGAATTTCCCAAAAGTTACTTAGCAAAACGCTTTTGACAACAATTTTGATTAATATTCACAAAATCAAACAGACCCAAACCTAACTCAATTGAATGAAAGTATGGAAAACTTAAAGTAAAAGTTCTCAAGAACAGATCTGAATGAGCAGGCACTTGGTGAAGATTACAGAGATCAAGTTTAGAGAGGGACAGGTAGCTAAAAAGAAAAGGACTATTCTCGTACAAAATCATCATCTTCTTTTCTATCAAACGAAAAGAAGAAGCTTAATTCTCAAAGAAGAGTTGTAGAATTTACAAATAAATGTAAGAAAGCATATTCTTATAGATTAGAATTGTGGTTAATTAGGTAGGTTGCGAATACATAAATAGAAGAGAGTGACAATATATAAGCACAGAAAGCAAGGAATGCTCTTTAATATTTAGGCTCGCCTCCTCCATGAAGACCTGATGCAAATTTCAGTTTCTGCTTCCATTCGGCGTACTCCGCGCTATTGCTCGTTAGATATTCATGGAAGTTCACCTTGACAACTTCCTATAAGACAAATGGTGCCTCAGCAATTTTG
>JAJKFJ010010269.1:0-13912 GCA_027382625.1 Tetmemena sp. SeJ-2015 | reverse complement strand
AATAATTTAATAAACTAACACTCCCAACAAACCCAAAATGAGACAAGGAATCGCCACTCCCCTCGCTGTTGTCGGCTTCGTCGCTGCCACCGCCCTCATCGCCACCTCTTACACTCCCTCCTCCACCCAGCTCTACACCCCCCTCACTGCTGAAGACCAGGACTTCATGAGATTCGTATCCAAGTACGGAAAGAATTACGGAACCAAGGAGGAGTTCGAGGCTAGATCCCAAATCTACAAGGAGAACGTTGTCAAGATTGCAATGAACAACGCCCGCAACGGCCTCACCTACCACACTGGTGTCAACAAGTTCGCTGACTACGCTCCCCACGAATACAAGAGACTCCTCGGATTCAAGGGTGCTCAACCCGTCAACCCCAAAAACATCTAGGTGTTCGCCCCTGCCAATGATGCCGGCATCGACTGGAGAAAGAATGGTGCTGTTACCGGAGTCAAGGACTAGGGACAGTGCTTATGATTAAATCTGTTATATAATTGAGTGCGGATCTTGCTGGTCATTCTCTGCCACTGGTGCCCTCGAAGGTGCTTACTAAATTCAAAACCCCAACTATCTTTAATGAAAAAGTGTTATGATTTCGAAATAAGCTTTTTAAGCATAGAATATTATAAAAGTGTATTAATTGCCTGAAACAGAGCAATAGATATACCTATTTATATGCATGATCAATTAAAATGAGGGTAAAATCTCACTAAATAAAACTTTATTCTTTCAGACTTTGAATAATGAAGTCTAATGATTCTTGACCTTCGAGAAAACTTATTTCACGAGTTCTATCCGTTCCGTAGTAGCTCATTTGTTGCCTCGCCATAGGCAAGTTGCTTCATTCCAGTCACAAACCTCAATTCTTGGATCGAGAGAAGACTCACTCAATTAAAGACTAAAGCCATGAGCCTAGCATACGAGAATATGACATAAGATAACTTAATAGCATCAAGTTTCGCCTATCTACATCTGATTTGTAACTCACCTAGTGCTAAGGTATCTCGCTGTGATGATAAATGAGTTGGCACAATCAAAATGATAGTCCAGTATTGGCGGCGCAGCTACTACGTCATGAAAAAGGGCAAGAAAGGAGAGAAGTTCATATAAAGCCAATTATTAGAAAAAGATAGTAAGTATCAGTCTTAAAACAAAACCTGACAGTATGAGAAGTAATTGGAGAATTGGAATTATCAGATTTATCTATCTTCGTAATTCCCCAATCCTATGGGTTTTTATTCTCACTGGTCAACTCGTTTCCTTCTCAGAGCAGCAACTCGTTGATTGCTCAGGAGCTGAAGGAAATGATGGTTGCAACGGTGGCTGGATGGACCAAGCCTTCCAGTATGCCGAGACCACTCCTCTCGAGACTGAGGCTGCCTACCCCTACACCGCCTCTGATGGCTTGCTTTATTCTATGCGATTTTAATTGATGGCACTTGCTCCTACAAATCTGGTTCAGGTGTTGTTACCGTCACTGGCTTCAAAGATGTCACTCCCAACAACGCTGACCAGCTCAAGGCTGCCCTCCAAAATGGCCCCGTCTCTGTTGCCATCGAGGCTGACCAATTTGTCTTCCAGTTCTACACTAATGGTGTTATCAACGACGCCAGCTGCGGAACCGAGCTCGACCACGGAGTCCTCGCTGTCGGATACGGCAATGATGGAACTCAGGACTACTTCATCGTGAAGAACTCCTGGGGTGCTTCTTGGGGAGAGAATGGATACGTGAGAATTGGTGCCTCCAACGACAACATCTGCGGTATCCTCTCCAAGCCCTCATTCCCTCTAGTCACCAAGGCTTGAAAATGCGAGCCAGTCCTCTCACACAATATCTTGTGAAGGCAACTCATCACAATGCTTCTATAAACCATATCTTAGTTCTAAAAATAACAACTTTCACTCATAAATCTCTCCCTCTTCAACCTTTCAATAAACTAAGCTATTTTAAAGAAAAGGTTACAATAAATGAACTAAAGCCATATCTTTGGTTATTTCAAATACCATTGTGTTCCACTACTATTTTCAAATCTTTACCATTTTAAAATCTAGAGTGAATAAGAAGTAGAGTTGAGAAATTAATTAAGCTATGATATAGGTGAATGAGTTGCTTCATTCTTTTTCATGAGACTCAAATTTTGTACTTATCCTTGAGGTAGTTGAGTTCTTGTTTGACCTTGGTGGTGTCTGTTTTCTTTGCCGCATTGAGTTTGTTGGGCTGATAGTAGAGACAGATGAGATATTTGCCAGCCACGTTGAAGCCATTTAAGTGGTCCACAGCGTTCTTAGCATCGTAGATGTCCTCGTACACTACAAAAGCAGTTCCCTTAGTCTT
The DNA here is from genome assembly GCA_027382625.1 of Tetmemena sp. SeJ-2015. Lineage (NCBI taxonomy): Eukaryota > Ciliophora > Spirotrichea > Sporadotrichida > Oxytrichidae > Tetmemena > Tetmemena sp. SeJ-2015. The sequence continues at coordinate 11,576 of JAJKFJ010010269.1, read as the reverse complement.
GCCTCCGTTGCCCCTAAAGAGATGCGTGAGTGAGTATGTTAGGAAGATAAATGATATTTGAATGAAATAGAAATAGAAGCATTATAAATTTGACTTACTTTCTAATCTGACGAATAGCTCCATACTTGCCAAAGATGTCGAAGAGTTCCTCAGATGTAATCTTAAACGGCAAGTTCCTCACGAAGATTATTCTGTTCACTTCAGGAGGGAGACGGGCCTATTACAATTATCAATAACTCACAGGATAGGTAAATGAAATGCGGACTAGTCAAATTCTTCTTTTCAATTCTCTAAGATGATACTTACGTTGTTCTTAGCTTTGGTGTTCATTTTGGAAATTAATTATACTATAATTTCACTTCTAATTATTCCTTATTATAATTACATTTTAAAAGATAAATCAGCAGCACCCACTCAAATTAACACTTCCCAGCAGCCACAAGCCAGCCAGGATCAGTAGCAATAACCTCAGCAGCAATAGTAAGTGGCAGCTTCAGGAGTTCAACCTGCCACCACACTTACCTAGACTGCTCAGCAAGCCCAAGTAATCATCCCTGACGATCAGTAAGTGGGTGCTCTTATTAAACCTAACAAATATAACTTTCAGACATCTACACTTTAGAATTGTTTAACAAGTGGAGGCATCAAGTTACTCAGAATGAGTAGTCATTCAAGGACACTTGTGATCAACTACTGAACTACGAACGCACCATCTATGAAGCACTGGGACAGATAAAGAGAGTAGAAGCATCCTCTAAAGAGGTGATAGACACCTACAAGTCTAACGCCTCTGCATTGGCTGGAGTGGCTCAAGATCAGACGCAAATCATTTAAGAGCTGGATTAAATCGATAGAGAACTTGACAGAATCATCAGCGCAGGTGGAAACAAGCAGTTCCTAGATTAAACTTGTAAAGTTTGCATAATCTTTAAGTGGCTGCTAATTGTGGATTACTTCAAGGGACAGACAGCAGATGAGCAGTACTTTAGAGCTATAAACACTTAGTCTTCCAAGGATAGCGTTTACAGAAAGGCACTCAGCATTGAGCAGCAAATTGATGATATGTCCAAGGAGCTATTCATTTAAATCTCATGTTTAATTTAACTAAAACATCTTTCAATTCTTTAATAGCTGAGGCTTAATCTTTGATAGATGTGAGGGAGCGCCAAGGAAAGGAGAAGCTCAACATCGTAATGGATGGCTAAGTACTTAACATGGATCAAATAGTGAGTTCTTACTATGAGACTTTACTATGGCTTGAAAATGCCGCCATAGAACTTAACTATCAAGTTGAAGATATAGGAGAGAGACTAGGTCTGCAAGCTAACTCCCTATGAGAATGAAAACTGTTTTGCATTTAGAAAGTTAGACTAATTAATTTTGATGTTAAAATCTCAATGATAGAACTCTTTCCTATCAGATATCTGCATTTTGATTTATCTTGGCTTGTTGGTTAGGAGAGATTAGGAGCAGTTTAACCAAAAAGTCCCGCTCCAGCAGGTTTAGAAGACTCTTCTTTCTTTGAGTCTTAGCCAGAGGGACCTCCGAATAAATTGACTAAATTTGTTGATGGTGCGCCTCCTAATGTAGGTTGCTTGGAGGGTACAGTTATATCCGCTGGTTTATTACTTCCAAACCCTCCAAAAGATGCAGACTAGGTGCCACTTGCACTAATTCCATTAGCCTTCTTCTCTTCTTCTTACTTTTTATCTTTAGGAGCATCTCCTGCTACATTTCCAAAGAGCCCACCTGGTTTATTAGCTCCACCTCCAAATAAGCATGCAGAAGGATTTGAGGCCGAGGAATCAGGCTTAGTTGCAGCTTCTTTAGGTTCAGTAGAAGTGGCTGGCTTTGCGAAAGAACTTGTAGATAGATTAGAAGAAGCTCCAAGTCCACCTAGTGCTCCTGAACCTCCGAAGAGATTTGAAGTTGGCTTGCTTTAATTATCAGCCTAGTTCTGGGTGGGCTGTGCAAGTGTTGTCTTTCCTCCTAGCAAAGATTAAGATGGTTGTCCAAATGCAGAGGTGGAGCTAGCACCTCCAAATAAACTAGGACCAGCATCATCCTTAGGCTTTGTGACAAGAGATGGAATCGCCTAAGTGGTTTCTTGCTTTTTCTCCTCCGTCTTTGCTCCACCGAATAAAGAAGGTGTCTGTAAAGTTGAAGATGCTGATGCTTATCCTGAAATATTTGAAGGATTGGATTAGCCACCAAAGCCTCCGAAAGATGAAATTGGTTTTGTATCTGGTTGCTTTTGCTCTTGCTAGCTGGGTTGATTGTTCTCATTTTTATTGGCAGGCGCTCCAAAGGGTGAGAATGAAGATGTGGATGCAGGTGCTGATTATTCTTTGGGAGCTGCGAGATTAGTAGTTGCAGTAGTGCTGCTTCCAAATCCGAGTCCTGAAGGTTTATTTGCAGTACCAAATCCTGATAGATTAAGTCCTCCTGCTGGCATCTAAGTGCTTGAAGTAGAGTTGGTGGAAGCTCCAAAAGCTCCAAAAAGTGAAGTGCTTGCAGCACCTGGGCCTAATGAAGTTGCAGGTGCTTAGGATTTAGTCTCCTGCACCTGAGGCTAGTTAGATGTAGTAGAACTCTCAGCTGGCTTTCCAAAAAGAGTAGTTAAAACTTAATTTATTATAGCATTTCGGCTTAAAAATAGATATATTCTTACAATAAGGAGAAAAAACCTTACTTACTGCAAATGTTTTTATTTTGTTAAAATGAGTAGTGCCCCCGGTACTTTGACCAAAGAGACCGCCTCCAGCAGCGCCTGATCCTAAACTTGAGGGTGGTTAAGAAGAAGATGCTTGACTGTTGAAAGTTGCAGTCGAGGGATTAGAGGCAGCTTGTCCAAATCCGCCGAATCCCGAAGCTGACCCTCCTGAGCCTCCTCCAAACAAATTAGTTGGAGCAGCTGCTTGTGGTTTTTATTCTGCGTTTGCAGGTTATTGAGCAGGTTTTTATCCAAATCCTCCGAATATTCCAGTGGAAGGAGCGCTTGAACCTGCTGGCTGACCAAACAATCCTGGTCCAGCTGATGCAGGAGCGGGTTATTAAGCTGATGTGCTAGCTGGATTTGCTTGCTGGCCAAAAGATGAGGTTAAGCCAGTTGGTGCACTACCGCCTGTGGTTGCTGCATTTCCGAATAGTCCCCCTGAGGAGGGTGCTTGATTTCCAAATAAACCCTTATTCCCATCAGCAAGTGTAGCTGATTAGCCTCCAAAGAGACCTGCACCTCCTGTGGCTGAGGTTCCAGTGGTGCCAGTTGGCTTTTATCCAAACAGACCACCTCCACTCATCAGTCACAAACTATATTAACAATTATACTCAGAGATCCTCCTCCGAAGGGCTAGCTTGATGTAGTGCCTGAGTTTTAAGTAGGCTAAGCAGCAAGTGCTCCAAATTGACTTCCTGTGGCTGCAGCTGGTGCTCCAAACAAAGAAGTGCCTGCGGTTTACTAAATATTCACATTAAGATTGCTAGTGAGTTTGCTTTTTAAACTTACTGTGGCTCCTCCGCCGAATAATGATGGTTGCGCCATAATCGATTATTGCTCTTTGTCCAAATATTATAATGTTTATTACTACTATAATTATGTTAAATCGTTAATTGCTTTCTCTTATAAGAAAGTATTGTTGGTAGGGATGGAAATAGAATATTTTGAAATATAATTATATTTTGGAAGGAGGTCTCTAATAAAATGAGTCTTTTTAAAAAGTTTGTCAAAGGCAAGGATAGCCACGCATCCTCATCGCAGTCCAATAACAGTGTTCGCTATAGTGATAATTGCAATTTGCATTTTTTCTTTTATTGTCCACACAAATGAGGAGAGGAGCAAGAATGCAAAACTAGAGGATCAAATAAAGTACTTGAACCAGTACATATAGGAACTTGCTAAGGAGAATGAGGTGCTCCAAGATAGGAATGCCGACATGAGAACTACCCTAAAACAAAACAAGTAACTATTGGGTAAGTCTTAAATCCATCTAACCAAATCAATACATGCACGTGGAATTCACACTTCAATTCAATCTTGTTAAAGGATATCAAACCTATTTTTCTTCGATTCTCTATTAATTTTCATTTTCAAGAACTTATTGTAATGACTATGTATAGATGACTATATAAATACATGTGGTTAGAGCGATAATCTGGTACAGAAACTTAAAAAAGAAATCGACTCGCTCCGCTTATAGCTAAATCAAGCACAGTAGCACGCTCATTCTCCGCCTCTTCAAGATAATTATCACTCAATTAATGTCGATAAGAAGGGTGGACAGCAATTGTAGCAAATTACAAGTTAACACACCAACAATAACAATCACTAGCAGACTCTTGGATACGCGAGCACTAAGGCTAATACTACAGTTTTCTATTAGACTTCTCCAAAGAATGGATTCAACACACAATACAACCTTACAACGATGATAAGTGTAGTTTTATTATGGTTTATGATAACATTTATAATACTGATGATGGACGGTGGAGCAAATTAGAATCCCAGTTCTCAGGCCTAATTACCCTAAAAAAGCAATTAGAAATTAAATCAAAACTAAAATGGACAATAAACCAATAACTCTGATGGAGCTCAAGTGGTGTAAATTTCCTGTCCCAAGTGCTAAATATCTTTCAGACATTAAATTCCTCATTCATAACTCGTCCACTATCAGCAAGCACATAGTAAAATGAATCAGCAGGCGCAAGAGAAACTTCTGGTTTAGCAAAAGGAGCTACAAACTGAAATCGAATGGCTGAAAGGAGAACTATCGAATCTGATGAAGGAAAAACTGGCATCACTTCAGTTTGAAAATCAAAGTGAACATGATAACACTTTTAATGCTTAATTCTTTTTTCTGACTATCATGATGGTGGAGCTTACAGTTCTCGCAGCTACCGAAACTAATTGCATTCATATTTTTACTCTAACTAAGAAAGCAACAGAGCAAGCAGCGCCATGAATAACTACCCAAGCTCTTAACAGAACTTTCTCCAAAATCCTGCATAGTCTAATCCAAACGCTAATGCATTCGGGAGAGCCTCAACTTTAAGCTTGAACGAATAACGCAATCGAAGGTTGCACACACTCAGTCAATTATTCGTAGATAAGAATTACGGAGATCTTAGTAAGATTCAGGAAATGCTAGATTTTTCTCAATAAAACAACGAGCTGGTTCTGTTCACAGATTCTCGTGGATGCATTTGGTAAATTATCTAGAGGGACGATTTGATGAGCACTGATATTTAAGAGAGACTCGTCCAGTCAAGCCAATTGCTGTAGCAGCAAAACTAAGACATGGATTCTGATAATCATGAAGAAGAGCCAATAAGTGAGAGAGTGGATGCGAATGGAATGGAAGCTGAAGGCTCGGGAGATGAAGGAAAGCAGGTGATGATTTCTCATCAGTCTGATTACGATGAGGAGTATGATGAAAATGGCACTGGAGGTTAGTATGACGAAGATGAGTTTTAAGACTCGGAGGGTACTGGCTAAAATACAGAGAGAAAGCGAGAAGTCGCAATCAAGACGCTCTAAAATCATCTCTCTAACCAGAAATCTAACCATAACTAGCTACTTAGCTCCCATAAAAACTAGCAAGCATCTAACAATAAGAACCAAGGAAATGGTAAATAAGTCAATAAATAGGCCAGTAGTAATTCTCAAAATATGGCACAAGATATTGATGATAAAAACGTTATTGTAAGTGTACTAAATACAGAGGAGTTTTGAGAAGTGGTACGAAATATCAACAATTTAAAGTAATATAAGCCAATTTAAGATTCTTAAAAGCCTATTGTTGAAGTTTTGTCATAAGAAAATTGCAGTCGCAGAAGTAGTAGTAGTTTTTGCTAATATACTTAAAAGTTTAGTACTTCAGTTTGAGTTTGACTTTAGTGGTTTCTGCTAAGAGATGATTGTCCTGACATGTTGATCGCTGTATTATCTTATTGCTATAGCGATTGGAGTCATGAGTAAAGTGTAAAAGTATTTTGAAGTGCCTTTGAGAGTGCCCATTATCTCTTATGTCCAGGTTCCATTGATCATGAAATGACTAAAAGCAGTATTAAAACACGTCAAGACTTACTTCATTGATATTCCTCTCATGAGAAGTTGCGCTGCATAATCTGTGCTCACACTTCTTTAATCTTTCATCAGGCATCTAGTCACTAGGTGATACATTTTCTTTTACTCTGATAACAATTAACTATCCCCTTATAATTTATATCGCAAACTTAAATCCATAGGTGGAGCGACGAAGTAGTGCACTTTAATTTCGTGAGGCTCAAGCTCTGCTTTCAATTGGAAGGCTAAGTGCTCAACTGCTGCCTTGCTGCAGGTGTAAGGAGCCATACCTGGTACAACAAAATTCGACTGAAGAGTGTCTCCAACTAATACTATCCTGCCTTGAGTTTTCCTACTTTGCATGCGCTTTGCAACAGGAAGAACAAACTTGAGCACTCCCAAGTAGTTTAGGTTCATGTGATGGGCATATTAATCTATGCTGCTTTGTAGAATCATGGTAGGCTTGCTTATTGCTGCGCAGCATATCAGCATTTCAATCGGCCCATACATTAACTCTGACTGCTTTAGCAGCATCTCAACATCTCTTTCCTTTAACTCTGTAATATCACTCACGACAACATTAATCAAGGGTTGAACTTTGAAGTTTACCTATAAGAGCAGGATAAATCATCATTGACTTAATTCAGTTTGCTTAGAATGAGGTATGTAATTGTCTTGGATCTTACGTCGACAGATTAAGCCACCTTGAGCAACTTTTCTTTGTCTCTACCGATCATTGTGATATAAGCACCCTTCATGTAAACTTCCTGGACAAGAGACTTACCAAGCCCTGTTCCACAGCCAGTAATTACTACGTGCTTATAAGGAAATGTCACTGGATTGGAAATGGCTCGACAGTATTTGAATATGTAAGTGAAGAGAGAAATACTCTCAACAATTTAAAAGCACTTATTAAAGAGAGGATAGAAGATGCCACATATTATGATCATTGCTAGTGTGAATTGGATTTTGTAGGTGAGATCTACCTCCAGCACATAGTTGATGGGAGTTAGAGTAGCATTCACAAGTTGATCTTGCAGTTTATTAATATCGATGTCAAATTAGTCTTCGAAAGAAGTGTGTGAATGGATGTCTTGAGTATTAGAAGCGGTTGCATTCTAAAGGATGGTCTCAGTCTAGTTATCTGAAAGATTTAGGCTCTATGAAAATGAATATACTTGAGATAAAAGCTGTGATATTTTCGCTCATTATATAAATTATCGCTATTATAATTTAGCGAATTAAGGATTTAAGAAATTAATGAACTCTACTATTGAAAGCAAAGTGTCATTCATAAATAATCAACTTTGATTCTAATGCAATAAGTGTTTTAATTGATTAGTTGGTGCCTCAGATTCTGGCAAATCTGCGCTCATTAAATTCCTTAAGGAGTAGAATTTTCAAGATACAACTATTGAGTCCAAGTTACCTTCACTGCCCTCTTACACTGAGACATGGGGGATATCTGTGAGTGTTGTAGAATGGTTACATGAACAATCTGAAGACTAAGCAGATTTAAGCAAACTTCAAAATTCAGAAAGTGCTGCTGCTGCTCTCTAGCCCGGAAAAACGACTATGCGCTTCAGCTTTTGGGAAAGTGGAGGCTCTTTTCTCAAGAAGTTTCCATTCTATAACTAGTACTTACTAAAAGATGCAGATGTCATAGTCTACCTGATTTCACTTTAGCAAGAGGATAATCTCAAAGAGAGGACGCAGTAATTAATTCAACAAACTAGAGAAGTCTGGAACAAAGAGAAGTCTAAGCCTAATTTAAAAATTGCATATCTATTACTTGTTTGTTTGTGCTTATAATTTGATCCGAGCAAAGGAACTACTACTCTTGACGAAAATTGATTTAGGATACTTGACGTCAAGAGCACAAATTGAATAGATAAAAGAGCTTTGTGCAAAAGAGAAGATTGAACTGCTCATAATCGGAATACCTTATAATGATCCGCACACTGACAGCAATTTAGAAAATTCTGAAGGCCTCAGCTCACATACATAACCTTAATTTATAGATAGAGGTGGGAACAAATTTGACAGAAAGTAGGCTTTTAATATGCTCCAAAATAATATATTGGAGAAGATTAGTTGTCTGTGTGTTTAATGATAATGAAATTAATATATTATTTCTTAAGAAATGAAACTTAATTTCTAATTTACTTTACATAATCAATCCTATCAGTCTAATTTATTCAAATGACAATTAGTCTCCCTCTCATATCCTAAATATCGGGAAGCTTGCAACCGTACCCATTTGAGCCCCTCCTTATTAATTAGTATAGTTACTTAATTAGCTTGCCTCTTGGTGGGATAACTTATCATTCTTTTAAGTCATATATAGTTAGCTTTCTTGTCCTTAAACATTTCTATGTTTTATTCTAGATTATATTGAAGAATCATTTTTCTAAAGTCTAGAGCTCCCAAAGTGCTCGAACGCTAGAATCTCTTGCACCATTGAGTTAGTGCTATTCAGAATAGAGTGCTTCTTTTAAAATTAGGAGGAAACACATTTTTATTGAAGGTGCTCCTATCTGAGAGTGGCATGATGTCTCTAAGTTTAGAGTAAATTACTTTTAGAGCGTATGCCATTGTTATTTTGGAGCGTCTGTCTGAAGCTACTTGCCTTGTCAAAAACCGACTTTTCCTTTGTGTCAAGCATTTGAAAGTACTGCTACTCAATAAGTTGATAGCGCTATGTCGTTTGAAGTCCCTCTATATTTAGATGGCTCTCCGTTTCATATCTGCTATCCTTCACGCTGTCAAGTCTCTCGCTTTAGGGATCAAAGTGATCCAGCAAAAGCTGAGTCTTGCTGATTATTTTAGTGGCATCGAATTCATTAACCTCTTTAGATTAATCGATAGCAAAGCACGTTATATCAGGAGGCACTCTTTATTAATTATTTCCCTTTGTTTTATTTGTCATTTTTTGGAGATTAGAACTTCTCTTTCCCAAGGCCGCCTTACCTCCCTTACTTATTATATCCTTCTAGAAATTAAATTCAGAACCCTAATTTTTAAGCGCTTTTGGAACTGATATCTATGCGCTGATGAGAGGAATCACTATAACACTTAACTTAAAACGATTTAAATATGAAAGAGGGATATCTTCAGAATCTAGGAAGTGGGCAGAGGGATTTTGAGTCATTCTTTTAAGCTTGAGCGGAGAGGTCCACTCTGATCTGATTTTATAATGATTTTTGCCTATTTCACCAATCCCACTACTGATTTTAAGCCAAATATAACACTAATCAATAAAAAAGGGCATGTAGTTTCAAGCTTGTAGTGTATTTATGCCTCCTCTTCATTTTAAGAGAGACTAGCAGAAGAGGAGTCAAGATGTTTCTGACCTACTCCATTTCTTTTCTTCTCCCTAAACTGTATCTTTCTCTAATGAATCAGAGTGCGATTCAAAAAGAATTAAAGAAGTTATTCAATTTCCTTTTTTAGATTCACTAGTTCTGATTTCTCGCTTGATTTGGGTCGGATTTGGAGTCTTTCATTTACGTTCCTCCAGGAACTTTTATCAGACATTTATTTAGACTCCCTCATTTGCGAAAAGTTTAAGCTTGGCTCTTTCTTCGATGCTTTGGATGCGTCATCTTGCCACTGGAGCATAGAGTCCTAAAAGATTTGACCCTACATCCTCATCAGGAAGTTAGAGGGAATTTGGCTCTGGTGTTTTCTTTTCTTTACTGTAAGAGACCGTTGGAAGTAGAGTATGTTAGCTTGCACGTGTGGCGACGATATCAAAGCTCTAAGTTTTCTAAATAAATAGAATTTAATAAGTAAAAAAGTATTTTTCGAATATATATTCGAGACTTTCAAAATCAAGCAAGGAAAACGAAGAAGACTGATCTCCTTTGAAACAGGGCCAATTTAAATATCTCACATTTTCAACAATGATTACTCCACTGGAATAATTGAGTAGTGATTCAAATTGACGCTGGAGAAAAAGAGGGGCAAAATTTATAGTGGAAGTACTTACTTACCGGCTGCAGAGGGAGAGCTTCTTGAATTCGAGTAAGCTTAGTTAGAAATAGAGTTACTTTGACACTTCAATGAAGTTTCTCTCGTCTAAGAACTAGTTACAAAAGCTTGGGAAATTAATTTTTAATGAACTCGACAAGGTATTGAGAAAAGTCTATGATAGGCATACCCTATATATTCACATCACTCATATATTTGGGCTTCATCATATAAGCTCTGGCTCTTTTATTTGAGACAAGGACCTTGTTCTGGCAACTACCCATTGAAATTCGGTGTGGCAATGAAAGTATTATTAGTATGCTTGCTTTATTAATAATTTGGATATGGTTTTACTTGAGCTAGGTAGCAATTTGAGTGTCTCAATTAATTTAAATGATAATATGCTTTATAATTCTTAGAAGGCTGACTATTTATTTCCTCATTGCTTTAACTCTCATAAAATCCTTCTCCTTTTGAGTGTCTATTTGAGAAGAAATGAGTTAAATTTATACCTTAAATATCTTTTGCAGTTAATGATGATGATGATACCTCTTACCGTCATCAGCTTACCGGAACAAAGCAACCAACTCAATTTTAATTGTAAGGGTCTTCAGTTTGCTCCTCACCCTCGGCGGGTTCTTAGCCTTCCTCGGCTTCAGCTAGCTCTTGTTCTTGTCTTTATCTATCAGCCTCTTCTTACTCTTGTCTAAGTCTCTCGGCCTCCTCTTCTTCAGCGAGTGCCTCAAGTCTGATTCTCTCAGCTTCTTCCTCTTGAGCCCTGGCCCTAGCTTCCTCCTCGGCTTATCTCTTCTGCTCCTCTAACTTCCTCTATCTCTTGGCTTCCTTCTCCTGCTGCTTAAGAGTCTCCAGTCTTTCCTTTTCCTCCCTCAGATGCTCCTGTCTCTTCCTATCTTCCTCCTCTTAAATTAACTATAACAACTTAGAGCTAAGACCATCAATGGCCATTTTTATCTTGGTGTTGTCTATCGATCTCAGCTTATTGTTGTCTCCTCAGCTCCGCTTCCTGGTCTCTCTCTTCATGCAATTTCTTGACTATAGTTCTCTTGCGCTGCTCCTCTGCTGGTACTGCATTGGCATTCTTCTCTAGGGCTAGGTCTAGAGGTGACTTGAAAGTAGTAGTCACGTGCTCCACTACTTCAGCACTCTATAAAAGTGTTGAAGATCAAAATTAGAAGTTTATGATGATGACGAAAGAAGATCCATCTCTCCTCTCAAAGATATCATGATATTGATCTTATCTTCTCCAAAGAACTGTTTTTAATAGAAGATGACCTAAGTCCAACTTTGAATATGGCTTACCTCAGCGTCAAAGTCAGTGTCATTGTCGTATCCTTTGACAATGGGTCTCTTGACTCTAGGAGCTGGTTCTCCCTGAGTCGTAGTAAGGAGAAACTCATCTGAAGGTGCCTGATTGCACAAAGTGTTTCCCATTTTAGTTATTCCCTTTTTGTATTAAAATTTATCAATACTCACTAACCTAATGCAACTTATTTTTCTAAAGTGGGGTTTTGGGGTTTTGGGG
>JAJKFJ010010258.1:0-13927 GCA_027382625.1 Tetmemena sp. SeJ-2015 | reverse complement strand
AAATAACTTAAATAAAATACTTTATTTTTATTAAAATTAAACTCTGTTTCTCTTTAGCGTTCCTTTCTGTGTATATTCTTTAAGGAGCAATATAAAAAAAAAAAAAAACAGAAGAAAAAATGTACAACACTTCTCGACCTCCCTTAATAACTATTAGATTCTGGATTGAAAACTTATTATCTTTTTTCTCCCATAGCTTAAATAAGTAGCTTTTCATAATTTGTAGGTCTTTCTCAGGTATTTTAATCATAGACTCCTGACTACATAATTACTCTTTGAGGAGATTTCAACTTTATATCTTTATATTCTTCGGTTACATTTTCTTCTTCATCTTTAAAGTCGATGTATTCTCTATTTTTAGATTATTTTTTCACTATCATTTCTTTATACTGCTAGTATTTGATCCTTCCTAAATTTTCTGGCTATCTATCCTCATTTCCTAATCTATTTAATTGCTAATCTATCTACTAAGCAGTGTTGATAATTATAAATATTTTCGTTATTAAATAATCTGACCTAAAATTTCTTGTCTCCCTTACTTCTCTAGATCCACTGTCTATTCCTTTTCTCTTCTTTTTACTTAAATCTTTCTTACTCTTTCCTGGCTTAAAGTTTATGCATTAGTACTCTCCTCTTATTTTGATTCATCGTTTGAGTCCTCTTCATTTGCATTGTGACCTTCAAATTTGACTGCTCTAGGTTACGACTTTCTCCTGGTTGTTTTAACCTTAGTTTGGATTATTTCACTCATACTATTATCTTATTCCTCATAATCAAGATTTTTATTCCTCTGCTTGCCCGATCTCTCTTAATTTTCTCTTTACAAACTCCTGAATCGCTTTCCCCTATCTTCCTCTTAATTATCTCCCTATCCAAATTATTAAGTTTTGTTCCCTTTCTTAGGCACCTAAGGTAGCTTGAATAAATTCCTAGCTGATTCTTAATCATAGTTAGCAGCTGGAAGCTAGTCAGTAAGGTACAGAAGATTCTTGGGCAGCTTGATAGTCTTCAGCAGTATGCTGTCGTATTGATTCTTCTGCATCGACTGTGGTAGATATTGGATTACTCGCGAATGAACCAAAGTAGAATCCAGTATTTTATCACAATTGGGTCTTAAATGAGGCTGAACTTGCAAAAGACTTCGAATCAACTTTCCAAGGTCCTACGAATACTGTTAAGGAATTCTGGGATATTTTCCAGACAGAATCTTTTTGAAGAGTCCCTCCATAGTCTCAGCTCTGAAGGGAGGTTTCAAAGCAACAACTTCATAAAGCACACAACCTAAACTCCAAATGTCGCTCTTATGGTCGTAAGGCATGTCCCTCCATACCTCCGGACTAGCATAATAAGGAGTTCCAGTTTAAGTGTAGAGCATACCTTACTTAGCTACTTTTGAAACATTCATATCTCCCAACTTAGCTATTGTCTTTTCTTCACTTAGGAAAATATTTGCAGACTTTATATCTCTGTGGAGTATTTTGAGGGAGTGTAGAGCTTTAAGGCCTCGCACCATTTGAATAAAAATTCTCCATATCCATTTAATTAAGAACAAATCTTTACTTTTATACTGTAAATGGAAGAAAAAAAATAATCCATTCTTCATTTGCAAATTAGCCTGTCTGCTGATGCTTCAAAAATTAACAAGTAATTAAATTCACTATCTCGGCATATAGATCTCCACTTGAAGCAAATTCCATAATGATACTACAAGATATTACTACAGAATGTTTACTTTAAAGTGTTAGTAGCCTCATCTATGAATGCTTCCTTATATTAAACTATGTTGGGATGATTGATTGAAGCCATAAATCGTATTTCGCTTAAAGCATTATACACTAAATTAAATCAATATGCAATGCTTTTAAAAATATTATCAAATAAATAAACGAAACCCTTTCTTTAAATAATATTTATTGCTAAATTATTAAAAGATACCTTTGTTGTCTCTCAAATTCAATCCATTAAGAAAGTAGCAGTTTATAAATGACTCTGATATTGATTACATTCTCTAATTTAAATTGAATTTCAAATTATTTCTTTCTTTTTCGGATAGCTCTTGCATTTTTACTTTCTTGAGCGCGTACATTTCTCCATCTGAGATTCTTTCAGCTTAAAATACTGCAGAGTAAGAACCCTCTCCTAAATTAATGTTAAACGAAAGAAAGTAAGTTAATTTATACATTAAAGGGTGGAGGATTAGCTTACCTAATTTTTTGATGATTTTAAAGTCGGATAAACTCATTTTTTATTAGGACAAATTTAATCTTTATACGTAATTTCAGATTATGTAAATTCTCAAAATCAAAGAAATGCTTCTATATAATTTAAAATACAGATAAAATGTATTTTTTAGTATAGTTATCAATTGCATTCATTCTTTTTACCTAAATTTAAATATATTTTTTGAGTATCTGCCTTAGCTCATAGATTTGAGCAGCTGATCCATGTTTATTAAATATCTTCTATCAATTGAGAATATTTTATCTACTTTCTGAACCAGTTCATCGTATGTTGATTCTAAACAAATAATGCGGTCTTAAAACATCTCCCACATTTGCACTTATTAGAACTATTACTTAACTCATAACTTGAGTCTTCATGGTCATTTTATTCAACTAAATACTGAAAAGAGGCTAAGAAGCTCTAAGAATTGAATAATAAAAATTAAAAGGACCAGAGATAAATGTTAACAAAGAAATCAAGAAATCTTAATTATAGGAGTTGATTATTTTCTCATTAGAAGAAATTCACTTCTAGCTTTGGTTGATTCTTATTTACTCTCTTATCTTAGCAAGATCCTTGAAACCTTTCTTGAAGAAATAATGAAAAGGTCTGAATAGCTTGTCTTCACTTTGTTCAGAGAATTCCGACCACTTTATCCAAGTCCAGTCAGTTTACTTGGCTGGTTCAGTGTTTTAAAATGAGAATTCGTCTTTCTTCACCTCGACAAACTAAAAATATTTTTCAATAAATCGAATAGTTTATAATCTTCTTGAATTTTAACTTACCATAGAGATGCCTACGTTATGATAGCCTTTCTCTACTTCCATGACATTAGTAGTGCATATATATTCTATTCTCTCTGGTGAAATCTTAGCGCCAGTTTCCTCCCAGACCTCTCTGGCTATTGCTTCCTCAAAGCTCTCTCCGAATTCCATATAACCTCCAGGAAACTACCACTTTTAATGATGAATTCCTCCTTCTCTTAAACGCTAATTGCAAAGTACTTCCTCGAATTCGTTTAAAATCATGAGACCTAGGCCAACTTTAGGACGCTTGGATTTGTCAAAGTCCTGTCGAGGAAGCATGTGATCACTCTTGGAAGTTGCTTACTAATCTTAAGAAGTAGAGTCCATTATTTTTATAATTTATACAATTGTATTGGATTAGAGTATAGAAATAGGGAGATTCAAAGTCTCAATCTATAAAGAAATCAGAAAGAATATAAATAGAATTTCTCTTCATGCTTGTTAGCAAAAGTAGTTGCCTCTTTTGTCTGTTAAAAATAATGTGACAAGTAAAATATAAATTAGCTACTCATCTCACTCTAAATGACTTTGAACTCTATCTCATTTAGGTAATTTATTATAATTTTTGAAGGTGACTCCTCCTCTATCAAGTTATAGATGTATGATATGAGGCTCATAAAATATCCTCAATAGGTGCTTATTGATTATCCCGATAATTTCCTTCATAAAACTCTCGGAGATATTATCTAAATGACTGTTAACCACTATCTAATTCACGTCTTAGATAAAGAATTCCTTTTGAAAATCCTCGCTTAATCCATAAAGAGTTATTTTTCCAGTGTTAGGATCCAGAATCAATTTAAGAATGAGCTTTTATTTTTCATAAATCGCCAGTTAATTTTCTGAAGTGTGAAAACGTCAAATGTCTCATCACCTCTTATCTTTTTAGGAGAAGTGGGTTTTCCCGCCTTTATTTATTTTTCCTCACTTCTTTCCATTTTACTTTCCTCCTTAGAATCGCTTTTCTAAAATCTAGAGGCTGCAGAATTCAATGTCTTTGGTTCAACAATTTAAGAACGATCTCTCTTATGAGGAGATCTATATTGCAGCTGCGCATTTAGATGAGGCGATGAAGTCAAGCCATCGAGATTAGGAAATTCACTTTATCTTTGGACCTTGCTAGCATTCTATCTAGCAACATTTTAAGTCAGTTGTTATTTTCTAGTTAACTAGGTCTATAAATAGTGTTAAATAATTATCGTGTTTTTACATGAAAAAGTTATGGCTAATTAGTTCTTGACTTCTATTTAGAAACTCTCTAAAATTAAGCGTCAGTGTCTTAAGTTCCCCTAGTTTCGATAAGAAAGACTTGAAATGATGCTTCTTTAAAAATCGATTTTTTCCTCTACAAAGATTAAAAAAAGCAATTTTACTCTATTGGTAACTTGACGATCTATCTAGATCATTTTGGCAAGATCTTTTAAATAGAACTCTATGTCTAGATTTTCAGTGAAGTAGTTTTTTACTAATCCCGATATAATTTTCTCAGAAGCAGAATTTTCATGCATCTCTAGAATTTTACTGTAACCCTTGAGTCTAATTTAAAATCGATAGTTTGCATTAGCCAAAGGACTGCCTTAAGGGTTTTCTAACTTATCTCTGAGTACATAATTTATTTAATGACTATTGGCATGGTACAAGGTGCCACCTCCATTAAAAGCCATCATTTATCTCTTTGATTGTTCGTTAATAAGAGTAATATGCGAACTTCTTTATCTTTGAAAGAAATCATCTTGAAATTCCTGCGAGGCTGAATACTTCTGATCTTGTTGCAAAATTTTGCTATCTTTCGCAATTAAAGCAGTTTACTAAATTTGGGGCTATAATAATGTACTTAATTCATTCTCTAATCCCATTTGAAGGTCCCTTTGTGCATCTATAAATAAAAATCATTCATAAATCATTCATAAATCTAGAGCAAAAGGATTCTCATTAGGTTGCATATGGTCTTATACTTTCTATGAGAATAGCAAGGCTTATTCTTAATCCATCATGAGTGAAGGTCGAATATGAACAGCCATGTTTCTTTGCCGCTAAGAATTCATTTCAACTTGCATTCCGACTCCAGCTTTTGTGGAATCTAATCTCTCCATTACAGTTTGGATATGTTCTCTCTTTGAAAAAAAAATCGTTTACATATCGTAAAGATTTATGCTCAATAGTGTGCACTGAGGACTAAGACTTTTGCAACAAAATATTTATGAAAGCTCGAATCATCTTCACTCGATGACTAAATTAAAAATAAAACATAAAATGA
Organism: Tetmemena sp. SeJ-2015; assembly: GCA_027382625.1. Classification (NCBI taxonomy): domain Eukaryota; phylum Ciliophora; class Spirotrichea; order Sporadotrichida; family Oxytrichidae; genus Tetmemena; species Tetmemena sp. SeJ-2015. Next base: position 8,641 of record JAJKFJ010010258.1, on the reverse strand, counting down.
AGCCTTACGAATTCAAAGAAGTCTTATTAAGCATTCTAATTCATATTGATTCTTTGTCTTTCTCTTGTATTTCTCGGTGAGCTCATTTTCATAAGTTTATAATTTATGCGACATGAAACAATTTTTTAATATGTGATGCATGCTCCTGTCAATAAGCCGAGGCAAATTAAGAAAGCGATTTGGCTTGAGAATCAAATCAAAGTCCAGAACTATAGGTCTATGATCACTTCCGAATATCTTGCCCAAGCAATCATATTTTCTAAGATACTTCTCTTGTGAAGCATTGCTCTTCAAAAGGATCTAACATGCTTTGAAAATTTCTGAGAATATGCTTTTGATTCCATTCTGTAGTTTAAATCGCCTATGATGAATGAGAAATCATTTAATTCTGGAGATTGGCCAAAATTTTAGAGATCTATTTCTTCTCTTTGGTTCCTCATCATGATATGTTTCTCTTTTCGTACCTCTTTTCTCCATTGATAGATGAATTGAGAAGAAAAGCCCTCCCTTGTTTCCTAATATATTTCCTATTCCAGCAGCCTTATAACTGCTTTGTTTATTCTTCAAGTGAGGTACGTGCCTCATCTTTACAAAAGCAACTAAAAACATCCTTACAATTTTATTCTTATTAGACAGTTATGAATCCAAACCCTCCCAATATTAAATTTAGGATAAAAAATAATTCAATTGAGCCTTTCTCGCCATATTTAAAATCAAATTCATCAGCATTTTATGTTGACTTACATTTTTAATTGCTTTTACTCTATGCGGAAAGAATATAAGGGCATACTTATCTCTTCATCTTAAATTATCAATATCTTCTATCAAGTTAAATCTTAGATGCTCAGGCTCATCTGTCTTTAATATATATAAAGCTCCTCTTTCTTTTTTGATTGTGTGATTGCTTTACTTTAAAAAGAAATTATTGTCATCATTTATTAGAATGAAAAGTTTTCTAAATTATAATGAAGGTTAAGAAACAAGTCTTTTAATAATTTTAAATAGGTATAGCATATTATCATAATTTAAAACGAGCTCATGCACTATGATCTCTCTACGACTTTTTGAATTTCTGCTAAACTTGTCTCTTCCTCTGACTCAAGTTCTCGCTTCTTGATTATCTTCTCTGTCTCAGACCTTGGGAAATCTCAATACTTATTAAAAAAATACTCATTCATAATTAAATCTCAAAAGTAACTTCACCCTCTACATAACCTATCAAGGTGTTTGCGACAACCAAGGGTAATTCGACAAAAGCACCTTAGCTGCTTTGGATTGAAATATCTTTAAAGAAGTTTAGTTCAATATTGACCTGGCCGATAACCTCTTAACTTATCTACTCGTTATTTAGCCACAGTAGCATTATCAGTCTCTTATCCTTTATTAATATCAAATATTGATGGGTGTGTATAGGATGGGCAACTCTGAATTGTTCCATTCGACTTCACTATATGTCATAGCAATGTTGTTCAAGCTCTGCTCTGAACTTGATGCAAAAGACTCAAGGTATATATTAACCTAAACTTAAGTTTGCATGCTCCAGTCTATTTAATTGTAATCAAAAGGATCCTGTCTGTATATGATGGGGCCTAATTTTTCTTGTTGAGATAATCAATAAAATATTCTTATATCCAATAAGAGGGCAAAAATCTTATCTCAAATTCTTCGTAACCTGGATATCTGCCTTATCAATATTTTTACTAAGAATGATCCAGGGAATGTCTGAGTTCAATAATTTTATCTAAATAAAGTTGATTCCAAAATACATCAAGCTCTTTGAGAAATCGGAAAGGATGTCAGGATCTATTTCTAAATCAGTTTCTCATTTTGCGAATTAGATCTCCCATCATATCGTTTCTCTGAGTAGAATAGCCTACTATATATTTTCTCCATGAACCAGATGTACATTTATGAAATTAAAGAGATTGTCATAAAGTTTAAAAGATACTTAAAGCCCTATTTCATATTCCCTCCCAAATAATTTGCAAAGTCTATGATAACTTGAGTATGAAATATTTTGGTAATTTTAGTCTCTTACCCACCTACAACGATGATATCGTAGCCATCACAATCCGGAAACATCAACCTAAAATCTAAGTTTTGAGCTTTTCAAAAAGTAAAAATTTTGCATATTGAAAGTCACGAGATACAATCTGAGTCTTTTTGGCTGTGCAAGCATCTGCATCGTCTAATTCATTTAGAATTCATAAAGCTTGCTTTCCTCAAATAAATCAACTTAAGCCTGAGAAGTTAAATATTGACCTATCTAGTTTACATTTCCCATCTATATTGATATGGTGAAATCTTGATTATTTACCTGAGGAAGAGCTTAATAGAGGCTATAAGTTCAAAAATACTTATATATAGTTAGAATTGAATGATCTTATAGACGGAGCTGAAGGTTATGAGAATCAAGCCACTATTGCTGTTGAAACTCCATTAGAGCAAAATTTATCGATGGTCAAGCATGCTTCTTTCTACCGAAAGAATTTACTTAAAGTCAATCACTGTCTCAATCTATACTTTAATTTTCTTTCAATCTAAAAATAAGGTATCGTTATCGATATCTACTCATCAACAGAATTTTCTTTAAAAGTCTATCTCATGATCTGATAAGAAGTTCACATCTTCTTCTTTTGAAGGCTTAAATACTTTTATGGCAATTCAATAGATAATAAAGGCTTATCTCTTTCTAGTTTTTGATTCATCTCAATAGGAGTTTTAAAACAATCATAAAACCACTGATATTGTTTGATCTATCTGCTCTTTCTTAATAATTAATTGCAAAAAGCTTTACTATAAAGAGCTCTCTTCTTATTTTATTAGCATCATTAGTTCATCTTGGTTACTACTTTATAATAGCTCCATCATCTTATTTGTTTCTTTACGTAGGTGATGTTGAAAAGTTTTTTAATTTGGGTCTTTCCTCATTAGGTAACTCCTCTGGCTTGGTATCTGACTGCTTGACTATATCCTAGGCGAGTCTTAGGAATTTTTCGCATTCATGATCTCGCTCAAAATATATTTCAATACTCTCTGCTTATAAGCGTATCTATAATTGAAATTAAGACTGAACTTTTATCATACCATAAATGAAAAGGTTATTTGAGTTTGTTGGTTCTGGGTTTGACTGTTAACCAGTTATTCCAGATGGAATATGTAGTGATAATCAATTTCTTGCTTAGCTTCTTCAATCGCCATATTTTAATATATTGACTTCTCTTGATCCATCTTATCGTTGAAACTATCAAACTCTCTAAAATAATTATGGCATGGAATTTAATTAAAAACATTTTTCGGATGGCAAATAAATTGAATTAGTACTTTTTTTAATCATATTTTATAGCTTATCTAAGTCATAAAATATTGTGTGGATAATTAAATCTAGGGATTTTGAAACTCTCCTAAATTTAGTTCTTTGTAAAACTTAATGAGTGCTTGATAACGCTCAAAATTGTAACTATGTATAATCTTTAAAATTCTAAGACCTATTTAACTGCGCAAAAATTGATTAAAACTTTGGATAAATTCTTGCTATAGTAATTTAATGGTCCTCTATTCTTAAATACCCTTTATCTCATTAATATTTTGGTAAAAAATATCGTTATCTAATTTAGAAGATCTATGATTTGTAATTTTAAAATAGAATAAGTTCATTTTCTCAAATTATGTATCTTATTTGGTTTATTAAATTTTGCTAAAAGAAGCTTTACCCATCAAAAAGTCTTTTATTCCTATGAAATTCGATATCTTTTTACTTATGAAAAAGTTGATAATTTTGTGTTTTCTAAAATTAAGAAGGATTAATTTGATAAAATAAGAATTTTCAGCCATAAATATATAACTATAGCATATTCCAGGACATTTGAAATTACAAAAATCTTAATTGAATTTAATATAAAATCTACAGCATGGAGAAATGCGCTTTGAAAATTAGCCCTACCCAATAATTATTTATGCTTCTGTTCTATCTTAAACACTAAATTATTCCCTCTTAATTATATTATGAAAATCTTTGATGATCTGATGAGCAGAGTCAAAGAATACTGCGTCTTGATCTTTTAAATAAACAAAAATTAAAAAAATGCTCTACTTAACTAAACAAATTTACTTAGTTCTCTCTCTGTAAACAATGGCTCAATAATTGCGTGTAAATTTGCAACATTAAATTCATTCCATCTTCGTTGCTCTAATCAATTACAAATGCTTGCTCTGTATAAAAAGCATTCTAATAAACTCTCATACTGCCTTGTCTTAGTTTTTACAGAATTTTGCTAAATTAAATATGAGCTCATTTGATTAGAGTTCTCTTTTAATAGCTATATCTAAAAGGGTTTAGAAAAGACTGAGGATAATCAAAGAAATTAACTCTTATAACTAAGTATAGATAGCTTTTATTTTAATGGAAGGCTTTTCCAAATATATAAAGCTTGTATTTAGAGACTTACCTATTCTTTTGAATGCTGTGAAAGTGGCTCCATTGATAAATTAATCTTTAGATAAATATTTCTGTGATGTCAAAAATAAAATATCTATATTAATTGTTATATTCATTAGCTATCTTTAGATCATCATTATAGTAAAGAAAATATTAGAAGATTTAATTAATTATTTAAAGTTATTTAAATAGAAGAAATCAATGGTTTTTGAAAAGCTTCTAATTTAAATAATGCTTATATCTTTCGATTTAGAGTAAAATTTTAAGAACTTAAAATTATTGTAAATTATGTATTGGAATGCTTAGTCCAGATTTATAAGAATAATAGAAGGATAATTATGAAGAATGCGAGAGAGATATCTTTTTACTGATGTAGGATGGAGACTCTTAGGAATTTTTGATTGACCATCGATGAGCTGATAATAAGTGGTAATATCAATTATTTCAACAGCTAGGAAGTTGCAACTCTCATATAGTATTTAAGCAATCATTGCTTTTAGTTTAAATCCTTCATTGTAAATAAAAAGAGCTAGATATAAAATTTTAATATTTAATTTACTTTCTCCAACAAAATTTAAAAAAAGAATACATCATATAAAACTAAAATTTTCCAGATCTCAATAAAATTTTTAGTAGTTGCTTTAAACTTTTTCTAAAATTTTATTTAAAAATTGAACAAATTTTTCTTGTTAAAGTTTAAAAAGTCTTTTAAATTAATAGCAAATAAAACATTCTACTTAGTTTAAAGATGAAAGTATCGTGAAAGGAATATCTTATGATAAAATTAAAAATTAATCAGATTGCTCAAGTAAACAAAATTAGCATAATTAAAGAGAGCATCATTTTTCAATCAAAATTTGCTATCACTGGCTAGATTAATACATACTACAAAATAAAGCTCTCCGTAAAACCAACTTTCAAGTCGAATCTAAAAATAAAGTGGAATTAAAGCTGAGAATTTTATAATTAAAGATAATAAATCATATCGAAGATTAGTAAAAATTGAAGGGTGCCAATTAAATTTATTAAGGATATGAATTGAATATAGAGAAGATAAAATTGGTGATTGAAGAAACAGTTTTAGAAGTACAAAGTTATTGTTTTTGAAAATATAGCTGTTAAAATTTTGTAATGCAATATCCTCGACAGTAAAATTTATAGCGAATTTTCATAATTAAGCCCACACTTAGAAATAATTATTGCTCTAAAATCCTAAAACACAAATTTCTGAAGAATTTCATTGCTAAATGTCTATATTTAACGATCTTAATTATGGAAGGAAAACATTTTTTTAAAAAGAAAATGTTCTTATTGCGCTCTTATCTATATAAATCTTATTTAAACTTCTTTGCATCGTAATTTTAAAAGAATGGCTGCTGCTAAAGCTCTCCTTCTCCATCAACAAAAAAGGCAGAGTTCTCAAAATACCGTAAGCCACTGAGGACTGCCTTAGCTCAACTGACAGCTCGACCCCGCTATGATTTTTTGAGAGTGAGATCTAAAGATAATCTAAAGAGTTTGGAGATATTGCTCCTCACTGGCTGAGCTGAGGCCGGCTTCGGTGGCTTGCTTAGTGCTGCTTGGCTTACGGTAGTTTGAGAAATCTGCCTTTTTTATGGAGAAGGAGCAAGCAGCAGTCAGTTTTTTAAATTAACGATGCAAAGAGGTTTTAATTAAAGTTAGAAATATAAGAGCACAATAAGAACTTTTTATAAAAATGCTTCCCTTCCATAATTAAGATCTTTAAATATAGAAATTTAGCAAGGGGATTCTTCAGAAATTCGTTTTTAGGATTTTAGAGCAAAAATTATCTCTAAGTGTTGGCTTTAATTATGAAAATTCACTAAAATTTCACTTTAGAAGAAGCTCCCTCCAAAAATATGAACAGTTATTTTTCAATTTTTAATTCAAATCCCGAATGCTACTAAAAATAAATATTTTATTGATAAAAATAACAAATATAAAACTTCATTTATGAAATAAAAATAATTACTTAAATAAAAACCCATTTCATATTAAAAATGAATCACTTATACTTTCTAATAAAATCTTAAGTAAATAAAGTTGAATTAAATAACATCTTGAAGCTTTAAATTAGCTATAAACAAAAATATAAAATGCGGAAAAACTAAATAGCAAAATTTAGTCAATTTTAATATTAATTTTTTACATTCATTTAAATATAAAATGATTCTTTAATCTCTTTCTGTTTAGAAAAGACTCCTTAGTCTTTAACACGTGATGGGCTTTTCCACTATAGAACAAATGAATATTTATGTTTAATTTACAAAATCAATCAAAAAGGTTTTGATATTTCAAATCTCTAAATTGTTTTCTTGAGATAGCTGAAAAAGCAATAATTTGAGTATTTTTAAAACTGATCTCTCCCTTGATCTCTTTTTCTCTCAAAATTTTCACAACCTAAACATAAAAGTTCAATAGTAAATAAAGAGAAGATTTAAATTAAGATCAAGCTTACTTATTCTCCATCTAATAGGATATGGTTGCCTCTACTTAGTGTTAAAGGTAAATGTATACATTTTTATTTCAAATGGATTCTCTAATTTACTCTATCAACTCGAAAAAAGAAGTTGTTAGATTTAAGAGCTAGACATGAATCTCACAGGCAGACTCAAAAATCGGATCCCAAAGCCAAATCCATATTCTATAAAAAAAGAAAGGTCAATCAAGTTGAGAGGAGAATTAAAAATGTCTAAGGTTCCCAAGCTCTCAGCGGTCTTTCATATCACCATATTTTAAAAATATGATCTGAAGATGAGAAGGAGAAAAACACTAGAAGAACATAATTTTTTTAATTTCTATGTGTGAATGATCCACAAAGGCCATCTCCCTCTCTATCTCGTAAAGTCAGCTTTAAAACATTAGAAAATCTTAAGACAAAGCTGATTTAAAGAATAAAATGCTCAATATCCCAAATCCCTTTCTCAATTTTGTACCTTAATCTATAAATTCGCATAATAAAAACTCATAGAAAAATTTTAAGAATTTAAGTATATTATCCTTTTTCATAATGGATGATAAATAATTCCTATATGACAGGCATATGTAAATCTAGAAGAATAAAATCAAATAGAGATACAGGGACTTAATTTAAAGTATTCGCTGATAGGTTCTTCTATTAACATATCAGATCTAAGGCTTATCAATATTCTTTTAAAAATAATTAATTGACTTATTAACCATTAAGAGAAGTTTAAATCTCTACAAAGTCATGGTTATGTTTCAAAAGCTCTTTCATTACAAGTAAGTTGTAAGGTGAATCATCAACTAAAAGTATTTTGAAGCCGTCTTTTATTTAACTTTAAGGCAGATTTGGGAAAACTTAAAAATTTGATCTACTTTTATTATTATCTCTATTCATGGACTAATATTATTCCAGTCGCATTTATTAAAATGGTTTTAAACAATCTTAGTATCTAATTATGCTTTAAAAATTCTATTTCTCAATTTAATATGCCTTTTATTCTCCAACTATTGTATTTTAATAGCTCAAGTACAGATTTTGTGAAGAATTTTTAGCACTTTATGGATGAATGCCTCCAAATTTCTGATATGACAAATCAGGATTCTAAATTAAATTCTAAGGTTCCTAAAAAGAATTAGCAGTTTAGGTAAACGTTTGAATTATAAAACTTGGATTTTAAGAGTTCTCATTCTTTTCTTTCATAGTCTAAGTGATTTATATTATTGGCATTTCAATTGAGGTAGATTGATCTTCTTAGTTATTAAATAATAGAGGGATCATATCTAATATGTTAAAATATAATATTGATTATCGGCAGAATCCTAAAGTAACATAGCATCCAGTGATAAATTTAAACCATTAAATAATAAAAATGATAAGAAAGTGAAAATAAGTTGTGTATAATTAATTTCTTTATTAATACTTATAATCATGCGAGTCAAACGCGAAATTACTCAAAAATAACTACATGATCCATCCTACCTCAGTTTCATTTTGACTCTAAGGTATGGATGTAGTCACCCTTATCAGTAGTAATAGCCAGTTCTCAACATCAACTCCATCGCAAAAAATGTTGAGAGTGCCAGCGCGTACTATACTCTCGCATTTGAAAGTTGCTTTGCAGATGAGAAAGTTAGGAGTTGCAGCTGTTCCTCATCGCACTTCTAAGTTTCAAGATGTGCACATCAATTATTTGATTGATCCTCAAACTCTTCGCC
>JAJKFJ010010255.1:0-13928 GCA_027382625.1 Tetmemena sp. SeJ-2015 | reverse complement strand
AAACCTATCTGGGTTAAGATTATTTACAATCAAGAGAATTTTAGGAGAGAGCTTACTTTACCAATTCAGCAACCAGCCGAGGAGAATAAAAGCCAAGTGATCTCAACTAAAGGTATAGTCTTGACCCATAGTAGAATTACCAAAATCCTCTAAATTCCAATAACAACAATAAGAGCTTGATTGCAGTCAATAAAAGACTAAGCCAAATGAATTCTCAAGGAAAAGAGGCTATTGAGTAATTCTATTAGAGCCAAGATTAGAAAAAGCAAAGAGATAAATAAACAAAGCTAGCCTAATTTAAGGACTAAAATTATAAAGAGTCGAAATATTTATTGTGGTCTTATTTTTAAATGGAATGAAGAGAGCTATAAATATCTTTACAAATACAGTGAAATTATTTTTCTCAGTCTTATTGGTATTCGATTTTAGTTCCATTAAGCCTAAGCTTTGGATGATAAAATGTATATAAGCAAAATAATTTTGTGGATGATTGTAATATTCAGTTAGGAAGTAAAGAAATTAATCTTTGTGATCCTCATCTTCTGAATCTTTGAGAAAAGGATGCGTTAGAAGCTCATAAGAGTCCGCTCTCTCAAGTGGATTTTTGACTAGGCAACGATTGTTTACAAAATCTAGAAATGCCTCTGACCATTTGTTCTCTGGGTTCCTAATCTTAGGAGGCTTCTCATTCTTCATTTCCCACATTATGCGAGTCAAAGGCTTACCTCTGAATGGGTTATTTCCTGTTGCTAACTCTAATAGAAATTAAAATAAGAGAATGATTCCCAAGCTCCAAATGTCGACCAGTTAATTATAAGGTTTAGTAAGCAGTATTTCAGGTGCCATCCATTTAGGAGTACCCTTCACCTCCTTGGAGTTATAACTTTCTTGGAATAGCTGAGCCGCGAGTCCAAAGTCCCCAATCTTTACTTCTCCTTGAGTACTCAGCATCACATTAAGTGGCTTTAGGTCTCTGTGGATCTGACTATTCTCATGCATCATATGGATTAAATAAAAGCGAGAGAGATAGCCAGCAAGATTTACTTTGCAAGATAAGCTATGACGACTTCAGGGATCTATCCAGGCATGACTTTAATCAAAGTGCTGAGGTCTCCACCATCCACCCACTCCATCACAAGGTAAAAAGCGTCCTCATGCTCGAAGGAGTGAAATATTCTAATGATGTTCTTATGCTATTTGCTTGCTATGTTTTACAAGGCTATTTCAGTAAGAGTATCCTCTAAGTCATTTTCATCCTCTGGCTTAATCATCTTCATCGCAAAGTGTCTCAAATATTGATAAAATTGAGAAGTATCTCTTTGACTTCAGATGCTCAACTAAGTAGACTGAGCCGAAGCCACCTGACCCTATCGTTGTAATTTTCTTAAAGTACTTATAGGGAGTTGCTTTAACTATTCGATCGCAGATACTGCTCATTTTTTAATGCAATGTCTTTTTATCTTGAAGTTTCCTGAATCCCTCAGTCGCTAGAAATACCAGCTGCATCAGAATCTCAAAAGGGTATTTCTCGATTTCTAGTGTAAATTTAAAATAGTGGTGAGATCTATAGTTCCTTCAAAGCTCTCTCTAGTTCAAAAGGAAGACCTTTGAATCATTAAAAAAAAGTAATGAACATATTTTTGCAATCCGAGTTCTGACTATGTATCAACTTTAACTATGTAGTTTGCTTTAGTTGAGGGAACTGAAATTTTTAACTCAGTTTTGGATATCTATATTATCTTATAGAAGAAATCATCTTGTTCGATTAAAGTTTAGGAGACTCTTTTGTCCATTCTTTCCAGCTAATTTATTGTAATTTAGAGCTAAAATATCCACTTTATTATTATTTATAATATTAACTTATATCTTTGAACTTACTACATTAAGACATAACATTATGTATTGATTGGTTGAACAGCTTTGGAAATCATTACAAGTGTGGGAGAGGTAACTTAAGTGCTAATAATTAATTATAATTTGAAGTGCTACGGTTATTAAATCCACTTATTTGATTTAATCGCTCCGAAAATACCGAATTTCTGTTCAGTTCATAAACTCTTTTATTTCACTTATGCCTAAGTGAGTAGATTAGATTTGATTTTTGTGTTGTGACTTATACTTAAATGAGTAAGCATATTAGATTTGATTTTTTTTATAATGTGGACTAAAATGATAAGCAAGTAGGTTAGCTACTCACATCCAGACTAAGTTTAGATCCCTCTTCTGGAAAGTCATCTTCACTCGCTCAATATTAAACGAATGCAATGGATTAATAATCACCATCAATACTGCAAAAGCAAGAATAGCATAAGCTATATGAGTATAAATTGAGATTATTTTAAGCTTCCGTTTTCGAAGGTGTCTTTAGAGAGTTAGATTCAAGACAAGTAAAGTATAAAGACAGATTAACAGTACTAGATGTTCCTTGACTCAAATATTAACGCAAGCCTAACAAGCAGAGAATTAGATACTAGTGCAAGTCTAGCCGCACAGAGATAAAACCAAGTTCAAAGCTCCACTTAAGTCAGGAAGGATGATAACTCACGCCTTAGCATCAGCAACGCTTAACAGCTCACAGCCAGACCCAAAACCAATTAGTCTAGCACTCATCATTAGTCAAGTCCAGGGAAGGCCTTCTTTTAAACGCATTCTGAGAGCACACTTTTGAAACAGCATTAGTCTAATTAAAAGAAGTCACTCAAAGCGAGGTAAACTTTTCTTTAAGAAATTCAGAAGAATTAATTTATTTATTCTGTCTTCTCTTTTAAGGTTACTTGAAACAGAAAGAACTCAGTTCATAAATATAAGACAGCCAGTTATTGAACAAGAGCAGGAATAATAACTCTAAGTTACTCACAAGTTATTTTTATTAAGATTGGCGAGTGAAATGATAATTCAGAATCCTGCTTCTCCTCTTACAAAAATAGATAATCAAAACTAAGAAGAAAATAGAAGAAAGGAAACGTATTAAAATCTATTGGAAAAATCTAATGTAAACTCTTAGTCCCAAAATAAAAGCAGGGTATCAAAAAATTATCAACTTATTTGTTTCATTTTTGAGGATCTCAGTCAATAATTTGTACAAAACTTTAAATTAAAATCAGTAGAGCATGCTATAATCTTAAAATCAAACTTCTTCTCTTCTTACAGAGAGGACTCACTACTCAATAAAAATTTAAACAGAGGTGGACGCAGAGATTGAATAAGAGAACCCTGCTCTTTCATACTCTCCAATATAGAAGCAAGTATATTTTAGGAATATAGATCAAAGTTTAGCTAAAAGGTTTATATATTTTTGGCAATCTGGAGAGTTCGAGAGTGGTAGCATGAAATAGAATCAGTAAATTCAAAAATAAGCTTAAGAATTTTTTGGAAGAACCTATGAAGAAAATCTTAAGTTACAAAATTTATAATAAACTAGTCTTTCTTAAACACAGGTATAAAATTGTTAAATCTTTCTTTCATAAAATTTATGAATTTTTTAAGCATAAATTTGTGCATATTTCCAAAGTATTGAATAACTTTTGATAAGTAATTTAAAACAAGTTCGTCCATATTATTTTGAGTGGAGGTGTTTAAAATTAGATTTAATTGAAAATAAAAATGCTTTAAATTATATATAAACTAATGAAATTTTTATTTTTTACTTAAATTGAATTTAAATTTGGAGCAGAATCCAAACAGTCCAAGACTTGTAAAGCCAAGAATGAGTAGTTAGGGCCTACTCTAGGACGAAATCTATAATGGATAGATTCAACACAGCCCAGGAAGTAAATTCAATGAAGATCCTAATATAATTTATTAAACTTTTTATTTGTACATAGGATAATACCTTCGGCTTCTTAACTAGTACTGTAATAAGTGCTGGTTTTGAAATTGATTATTAATTACATTCCACAAATTTTACTTTACTTTGCATTAAAACTTTTTATTTTTTGTATTTCCTAATAAGTAATCTTAAATTCAGAACCGTTAAAGTTAAATCGCCACTATCCTGCAGTCAGAAAAAGATGGCAAGAGAAGTTAGTCTGAGAATCCACGATTAGACCCTCAATTTTCAACTGTGCAATAAAATGTAAACGACATCGGTGTAAACTCAGTTCATCAAAGCAAGTATAACTACTATCAAGCTTTAGTGATTCAGAATAAAAAGCAGAAGCAGAAAAATTTTGATGGCAAGTGCCTATCTGCAAGAACTATTTCGGTCTAAAGTGCAGGCCTAGTCAAGAATATGAATAAATAGGCGTCGGCTCTATCATTGTAAAGTATCTTACCCAATCATGAACCACCCAAGTAATCAACCAAAAGGAATGGTATAGTAAGAGCTTATGCAGCAAGCACCAATCAAGGTAAACAATTAAAGAGTAAATCTTCTGAGAAGAAAGCTATATTCCAAATTTATCTATAGAAGTTATAATGAAGACAGAGTTTCGATAATCTTGAACATAGTGAGGCCATCAAACAAAAGAAGAAAAAATGGAAACTAAGATACTCCAACTAGATGGCCCACTTGCTCTTTTTTCGGAGTGTTTGATGGTCATGGTGGAAATCTCTGTGCTGACTTTTTGAGAGATAATCTGCATCATTATATAGTTCGCGATGAAAATTTTCCCTCTAATCCACGCGAGGCAATTAAGAGAGGCTTTGCAGAAGCTGAAAAGTTTTTTATTGAGTATGCTATGACAGTAAATTTGCCTGAAGGCTAGACAACCCCCACTCAAGACGATTTAGATAAAAGTGGCTCTTGCGGAATCATAACTCTGATAGTTGATGACGTGGTCTATGTGGCAAATGTTGGAGATTCTAGGGCAATTCTTTCCTCTAACTCAGGTTAGAAAATTTACTGTCTCTCTAGAGATCACAAGCCAGGCGACCCATCCGAGAAATAGCGTATTCTAGAGCACGGAGGGAAGATCTATCAGTCTTAAATACCTGTCAAGATCCCTTTGCTAAACAACGGCAGTTTGTTAAATAAACAGGCCATGCAACACTAACTTGGTCCAATGAGAGTATTCCCTGGAAGACTCTCAGTTTCGAGAACCTTTGGAGATATTGAAGCGAAGCTGAGATAGTTTGGTGGAGTTCCTAATGTGATTTCAGCCGAACCTGAGATAAGGTAATTTAAACTGTCTCAAGGGGAACATGATTTCATAGTTATGGGATGTGATGGAATATTTGATAAGCTTTCCAATAAGGAAGTCATAGATATTGTATGGGCTAACATTAACAGAAAGCTAAACGAAGGAGATCCTAAAAACGAAGGAAAGACTGAACCTTAAAAAATAACTCTAGATGCACATTAAGAATGCTCAGAAGCAGTGGAATTGATCCTTCAGGAATCAGTCAAGAAGAAAACTTTAGACAATATCTTTTTCTCAAGTTTTTTGTATTGTAAGATATGTAATAAGTCTAATTCATTTTATTTTCAGTTCAATCCTACGATAATTTTTAAATATCACAGTAGTGATGATATGCTTCAAGAATTTCTCTAAAGAGTTTTAGACAGACAAAGGACCCTAGCTGGATCTAACCACTCCTCAAGAAGAAATAAAGGATGTGAAAAACAAGATAGAATACAGAGAGCATCAGCGTTAAGTTCAAACTGAGGCTGTGAATAGCGCAGCAACTTCTCGTTAATAAAGCGAGGATAGTTCAAAATCTAAGCTTACTCTAACTACTCAAAGTCCAGGCCAGAACTCTTTGAAGTAATAGAGCAGTCAAAGCAGCAAAATGAATTACTTCATCCTCTCAAAAGGGAAGTTAACAGCTAGAAACGCAGAGCGCTAATAAGACGGCCTTAGCTCGGGCAACTCATAGAAGATTCAGTTGGACAAAGTACTTCAGAAGTACGATAGTAAGATACAGCAATAAGCGTTATCTGGAGGAGGGCAGCAGTCTAGCGCTCACAACTAGTCTACTGCAAGTCTAGCAGACTTGTAAAAGAAGACTCTCTTGTTCAAGAGGTCGATTGATGAGCAGAAGTAGAAGAACCTATACTAGATGCTGAAGTAGAAGCAATTAGTAGAGGGTATAAACTTAGGGACAGGACAGCCAAAGTCAAATATGTTTGAGATATCTGAGAAGCAGAGTCGATCTAAGAACCCTGAGAGCGTTGGCAAGAGCTCTGAGGAGCTGTAAACTCATAAGGTTAAGTAAACTCTCCTACTAAAAAATTATCCTCTTATAAATTCAGCAAGAAGCAACAAGAGCAATCTAAAAATTGATTTATAAAGAGTATAATTGAATTAAGCTTAATAAATGGTTCTAATAAAGACCATGAAAATCCTACTTCAATGACTCCAAAGAAAAAGCTTTCTCTCAATCCAACGAGCCTTAACTTGCAGCAAAAAGTAATTCAACAGTCAAATAGTTCACCATATATGAATCGAAACATGTTCACTCCAAAAAGTTCTAATTCCATCCACAATAATAGCAACCAGTCCTCCAATGGAAGTATGAATAGCCAATAGTAGTAGTAGTAGTAAATTACTTAGAGCACATAGGCGAATAATAAAATTCAAGTTTCTAATAAAGGATTATTCCAAAGGTAGCAAACTGATTCTTATCTCTACTAAAAGCATTTGAAATGATCAAGACTTTGAAAAAAATATCGAATCCAAGATTCTATAAATACTCTGCTCTCTATCTATAAATTATATTTGCAATAAATTAAGTAAAATAAAAATTTATTTATAACATTTGCCACCAAATCTCAATTCGAGTATTGCATTTACAATAATTTATGTTTTTTTCTTCAGTGTTCAACCAAGCATAAAGTCCCTAAAAAAGATACTATCATTTATCTTTCTCATTTTTTAAAAAGAAAGAGCCTGTCCAAGACTCATCAAACCTGCAATAAAGATTCAATCAACTAAAAGCCATGGATGACCAAATTAATCAAACTCTTCCTCACAATCCTTTTTTATTTTAGTACTCTTTACATGCCTCGCAAAACTGTGTCCAACGCTCCTAGTCAAAACTATTTCACAAAGGGAGGTTCAAATAAGAACTCCCAGACTCGCTTACAAAACGAAAGAGATATAGTCAAGCAGAAACTCTAAAGTAACAAGCACAATTTCACGAATGACTATTCAGAGAATGTAACGAGCTCATTTCAGAATGATAGAACTATATAAATTATTTTTTTCTATGAATTAATGACAACCCTTTCTCCAGTTCGTCTTTCGTGTAACCAAGTGAGAATAACCATCCTAACAACTTACAGAGCAACTATAGAAGCTTTGTTGGCCCTCAAAAGTCAACTTTTAATTAAAAAGACAAAGTTATCGTCTCCTCATCTTCTCACTTCCATTCTAACTTAGAGGGTAGATTCTCTCAGCAGCCTTCTATTTCTCAATCTAAGCGGCTCTAAGCTCGCGAGATGAGATAAGGAAG
Organism: Tetmemena sp. SeJ-2015; assembly: GCA_027382625.1. NCBI lineage: Eukaryota > Ciliophora > Spirotrichea > Sporadotrichida > Oxytrichidae > Tetmemena > Tetmemena sp. SeJ-2015. The sequence goes on along the minus strand of JAJKFJ010010255.1, from coordinate 6,533 downwards.
GCTTGACCTGTAAGAGTCCCAACTAAATTAGAAGAGTGAGGAAGAGGAGGAGGTCGTCTTTGAGCTAGGTGAAAGTGGGAGTTCAATGTTTCAGAACCCTTCTGGCATCAATATAGCTCCCACCACCAAATAGTTGCAGAATGTCACGAAGCCTCAAATTAAGGTGAGACAAACTATTGGAGGCTTTGTTAGTAAACAAGGCACTAAAACTGTTAGCAACAGTAACAATGGAATTATTGAAACTTGAATATATAAAAGATGAATTTTATGATTAATGGTTCAATGAGTAGGGGCTCTCAAGCTCAGTAGAATAATAGGGATTAACATCTATCTACAAATACTTTCTCCTCTAAATTATAGCCTTATGTTTTTCAATTTTACTATAAAAAACTAAGAGTTTTTAAATTAGAAGTGAATCAACAGCTAAGGAAATCGCAAGTGGTGAGACCAAGTAACAACATAAATAATACCTAAAATACAGCAGCCAATAACTATCATAAGAAGTCAAATAGTCATGCTATTGACTAGAGAAAGAAGGTAGTTTCATAGGAGAATATTTCCATGAATGAAAACTCAAGCAGCAATAAGAGTAGCAGTCAGAACCCTCGCAGAGACAGAAGACACGATATCAATAGCGTGTCTTTCTCTGGATCGGGATCAGGCTCAAGTGAAGGACTTGGGTCCAGAGTCTTTTCAGGCTCTGCAGAGAATAGAAAATAGGAGACTTAGGTAACTGCCAACAATAAATACTCCTCAAGACTCCAAGCACAGTTCTTATAGGACAAAGAGAGGTAACTACACTTTTAAGAGAGACTTAGTAATTGATTGGCTATTTTTATTATAAGTAATGCAAAGAAAGCACAAAGGGCCACTGTTAGTAATAGAAAGACAATTGGCCATGTGTAGAGCTCAAAAGAAAAGCTTAAAGCTGAGTCAGACAACCCATTTAGAAGATATAAATTTTTTGTATTCATTCGGCCCTGCGAGTAAGTAACTCCAGAAAAAAATAAACGTCAACTCAAGAATGGTATCAATTGAATCCAGAGGTAAGAAAAGTACTAAGAATTCCACCCTCACTAGAGGCTCTTCAAATGATGCAAAACCTGCCAGTGTCTCCTCAGGAAAATTCTTAGGTGACAAAAGTAGGTCTTCTTCAAACTCTCCCATCAAGAATAAGCCAAAGTTAATTTTCAAATATTGCTTTTTATAAGATCTTATGCGGAGACTATCTAGATGTAGTACATGAGCACCTGAAGAAGACAGAAATTTCGAATAAACTGAGCAAGCAATTCTTGAGCTTCCACAAAATAACCGGTGTCTACCGGGCTAAAATGATTGATTGGATGGTAGAAGTGACTAACGCATTCAAGTGTTCCGATCAGACGTTCTTCCTCGCAGTGAATATTATGGATAAGTTCTTCGATTAAACAGCAACTTTAAACTTTACAAGGAATATATTCTCTTGCTTATATAACTAGTCAAGGGATGAAAAGGTCTTTAGAGTTGAATGAGTTACATGGAACAGGAATAGTAAGCATGTTTATCGCTTCAAAGTTTGACGATGTTTATCCTCTCTTGATGAGAACTATAGTTCACAAAATATCCCATGACAAGCTAACAAACTAAGACGTTATTAAAAAAGAGCAAGAAATATTATTTTATAACTCAAAATATTTTATACTTTCGGCTCTCAAGTTTAATGTGTGCTGTTAACCAACAGTGCTAGAATTCCTAAACAACTATATTTCGCAAGTTTTCGATGGACATGAGGAAAAGCAATTCATCAATCATATGTCCGTCTATCTTGCAAAGATGACTATGCATCATTAAAGCCTATGTCACAAGCTCAGCTCACATCTTGCAGTCTCCTGCATTTACGTGGCTCTTAAAATTTGCGAACAAATGAGGAAGAAGACCATCTTCAACAATGAGATTTATTTTTTCCTTTATTATATTTTCTCCTTACTTAAATGAGCTTATCATCGCTCTACTTCAATTATCAGGGATCCAAGAACAAAAGTTATTAAAGCTTAGTCGAAAGGTGCTTTACTTAGCTCAAAATTTTGAATTAGAAATGCCTGGACTTAATAATCTGAGAGACATCTATATCCCTTAACTCAACAAGTACATAAACGATGAATCTACTAGTTAGTAGACTTCTTAACAACAACCTCTGCCTGCCACATATTTTATTATAAGTTGAAGAAGAGAAGAAGTAAAGTGAAACTGAAGACGGTAATTAGTAAAGATGAAGAAGCAGAGAAGTTCGACAGAGGGAAAGAAGCCTAATGTAGCAGCAAACATCAGTCGAACAGAATCAAATCACCATTTAGAGGGTTTACTGATTGCGGATGAAGGTAAATCCGCCAATACAACTATTAATATTTCTTAATTAGGTTTTAACTATAATGTAAAATAATGTTTCAAGCTTATAATAGCCTCTCTCATACACATGAGTAGGCTAAGTAAGAACAACAAACAAGAGAGATTGAAAGTGATAAATGTAAAATAGCTTAGTGCACAGTAATTTATGATTATAAGAGTGATTGATCGATTAACATTTTGATATTTATAATTATAATTCAAGATTTAAACTGCTTTCTGTTCTCTAATAGAATTTAATATACTCTAATTATTCATTTCAATAAGAACTCCTGTCATCTTACTCATATAAATTGGTATCATTTGTATTTTGATAGTAGCCTTCTACTATTTCCCATTTCATTGTAGCTTTAACAAGTCTATGAATATATTATCTTCCAGCAACTATATACTAGATCTCATCCTCATAGTATGAATAGTTTTCATTTGTAAATGCATCCTTCATCTTGAGGTAGACCTCAGCACACTTGTAAATACTCTTGTTCTTTAAATTATAGACATAGCACTAGTCCCTCGAAGTTCCCTGCTGCTCACTTATCCCGCCTATTATCAGAATATCGTTTTGTGATAAAGCTATGGTGCCATAGTTATAAGTCTTATTAGGGATCTCGTTTTCAAGTATCTCTGTAAGCTGCATCGTCAAAAGCTTCAACTCCCCAGTTTATTTGATCTACTCTATTATTGCTTAGTCACCTGAAGAAACCCAGTTCTTCAGCTCAGTGACGTCTGAAACAGTTTAAATGCTGAAATTGAAAATTTCATTAAGTCTGCCCTAAGAACTGTAATGAAAACCTAATAAATCAGTCGGCCCTTTGTTCATTAAGGGCTGTATTTGAATTTTGTAATTCGATTTGAAGTTCAAAGTTGTCTGAATTTCAAAAAAATCTGACTCCTTTCCACTTAGAATTTATTACACGTCCAAGACTAAGAGCTTGGCTCGGCCATATAAAATGCAGAAATATGGATTCTAGTAGTAGCACTTAAATTGAGATGGGTTATGACTCATAAAATTCTTTTTCATAATTATTTCACCCTCTTCGCAGTCGATCATCAAGACTCTAACTTTTACTGCTGTCACATAAAGTGAAATTGTAACCATTAAGTAATGAGGTGGGATGCAAGTCATTTGAACAGTAACCACGGAGTCCTAGTTTATTAGTTGTACGCTAATAACTTTTGGTATTCCAATATCATCTTTTTATAAGATAAAAATCTGCTATATCTTTTTGAACGAGCTTGATAAGATTATTGCATTCTTTATCTTTAGCAAATTTTCACTAACAAACCTCTCTGCCTAGTCAAGAGTAGTGAAAAAATGCATTTCTCTTGAGCTTATATTGAACGCCCTCAATATTTCCTCCTCTCTTTTCACTATTTTAATTTACTCTTTCGTGATTTCACTCTATTCTGTCTCTTAATTGCTAGATTTCATATCTTTCTTAGTTTTCTTTGACTCCTCTGGAAGTTACTTTATAAGCTTGGCATTCTAAATTTCTAGTTTAACTTTTTCAATATCTATACTTTCAAACTTCACAAAACTTTACGCCTTCTTCATATTTGCCTTAGAGTTCGTACGCTTCAGCTAGTAAAGAAAATGTTGACCTGCAGAAGTTCCATTTCCATAATCCTCAGTAGTCTTTTCTACGTTAATCTTATAGAGACTAAACTTCTCTGCTGCCATTTTCTTAATTGACTACTCCTCTTGATCTTTTTACTTGAAGTATAGTTGAAAAGTGTTCTCTTGGATTAATTGAGTGGTTAGCTGCTCGATCGTGTAAGTTGAAACATTCTTTATCTTTATAAAAAGATCCTCCATCAACTACTCAAGATCAGTTTTACGCTCTATCATACTTAAATTCAATGCTTGAACATACTACCTTGCTTCTGTAAAGCAAGTTAGAGGAATCTCACTCTTCTAAGCTTGCTTTTATTTGATTATTGAATCTGTGCTTTGAGGATTCAAAGATTAGTCATTTTTAAGTCGACAGTGGACTACGCTTACTAAATATTTCTAAATATCTTAGAACTGCTGATTATAAGCACTCGCACTACTCCACTCCTGAAACTCAAGTTAACCAAAGAGGCTTTCAGTTTGGGCCTAGAAACTTTTAAGAAGAGAGGTTTTTATCTCTTCAACACGTTAATTTAGTTTTGAGAAATAAAGATCTGATAGTCTCTAACTCATCAGTTCTATATCTTGTGTTGTTTGCAATTTTTCAAGTACATACTTAGAATCTAAAACCTCCGAGGTTGTCAATTCAGATCCCTGATTTGCTAACTCTTGCACCTGCTAAAATATTTGAAATTTCTTCTGTTAGTCGCTTTTCTTAGTGCAAGCATATTTCTGCTTTGAATTGATTGTTGGGTTGTAAGAAAAGGAATTGAATTGGCATGGATTTGAGCTGTTATCAATGAAATCTTCTTCCTTAATCAAATTTAAATTATGAGCTCTTTAGTTCTGCAATGAGAGTTGATCGAATTATTTCATAGTCTAAATTTCTTGAAAATAAAATGGGGTTGTTGCTTTGTTATAAAATGTATTTTTTTAAATGTGAATTATAAGAACCCATGCTTAAATATGCTCATGAGAAACGAGCGATTGATATATGCAAGATAGAAATTATAAATTTGGAATAAATAATAATATACCCTGCATAATGCTCTCCAAGAAGACTAAAGTCAATCCTAAAGTAGATGTAGATTATTATTCTCTTTTGTCCTCCCCAGATAATTTTCATTCCAAATAAAAAGTTATCTATGTCAAATTTTAAAAATATAGGAAAACAAGAATACCACAAATTTTATACACAAAAAATTTAAGTATCTTAAATGATCACGAATAGCAAAAAAGTTTATGATTTTATAAATAACTTTGAAATTTTAATTCAAAGTGAATTTTGTTCTTGGATGGTCTTCTTATTCAAATTCTGTAATAAATTATGGTTCGAGTAAAAGAAAATATTTTAGTATTTTAGTTTTCTAATGCATTTATACTTTTACTCTTTCTTATCTTGGAATTTATATAAATTTAATATGTTTAACAGCTATTTTTTTTTTATCATTTTCATAATTTTACTTCAAAAAGACAATAGAACTTAAAATATATTAATCTATATCTTTATTTATAATTTTATATTGTAAATTTTAACATTAATAATTAGAGAGAACCTTTTCTTGATAAATAGAGGCCTTCGATAGCAAATAAATTCAAATCAAATAACTCCAAGCTAAATAATTCAAACAATGTCAACTACGAAAATAGGTTGAGTTCTTCAGATATTTTAACCTAAGCTCCAGGAGGAGTCAACTTTGCAACTGTGGTGCCCCCTGAGTGCTACTTTTCTGATGGTTTCTTGTACGTTGAGCCAACCAGGAACGTCTTCTATCCAGGGGAGATCATGTAACTGTCTGTGCATCTTTCCCTCATTCAAAGACTTAATCACATCGACTCTCTAGTTATCAGAGTCAAGGGCAAAATAAGATTTTGTTAATTAAACTTTTGGTATCATTTGGAAATTTTTTTAAAGGGCAAAGAGAGTTTTAAGTTCATGTCAAAGAGCAAAAATTGGAAGAGTGTCGGCCAAAAAAAGACCATAGTGGACGATATTATCACAGTTTGCAGATTTAATCCCTCTTATCTGGATCCTAATGACTATACATTCTTTTTATCAAGTTAATATAAAATAATTATGTATCTTGCTGAGCTATAAGATACCTGATCACCTCACGAATCCATGGCCCGCATCATTTATCATGAAAAGAGATGTCACAGGCAGAGGACATTTAAAACTCTCAGTCAAATATGAGATCACTGCTCATTTGACTCGTATTGGCTCTGCGAGAACTAATTCTTAGGGACCACCTCGGATATTCATCAATCAACTGGTTACAAACTACCTGAATAGAAAAAGGAATCAGCTAAATGGAGGAAATGCAGTCCTAACAACTTAATAATTACAGCAAAGGAACCAGTTGTTAAAATCCTTAGTATAAAATGTTAATTTAGTTGTATGAGAACTCCTTCGCAGTCCATGCTAGAAGATTTTTCATAGCTAAGAAGCCATTTAATCCGAGGAAGAATTTCATAGAAATCACTTAGCAAATCGTCCACAGGTTATTTAAATGTCTGCCCACTGGTATCAATTCATTTT
>JAJKFJ010010251.1:0-13930 GCA_027382625.1 Tetmemena sp. SeJ-2015 | reverse complement strand
GCGCCTGATCAGAATTGGACGTTGGGTTTTTGCGGTGACCTCTCGGAAAGCCGGTGGATTTCAGATCGACATCAGTGGAGCTAGATTGGCAAGACCACGTAGAGATCCTCCTCCATCTCTATAAAGGAAGGTAGTGCGTCATCACTAACTAACTGACGATGGGCTTTCGCGGTGACGTGGCACAACTGATCAAGGAGTTACGCCTGTGAATTACTTTAAATCGATTAAGTATTATATGCCCGTTAGGGGTGCTTAATTAATTCCTAATAAATTAAATAATAGCTCTTGAAAAACTGATTAAGCATATCCAAAACCAATAAAATCAATCTTTAATAAACTGTAATAACCCATATTTTATTTCATACTCCTTATTATTAAGGTTTTAAAATTTTTTAAAAATATTTTATTTAAAAGAGTAAAATATAATTTAATATGATGGGCAATTTAATTTCTATGAATAATATATTTTATGGCCATAATTTTCTTAAAATAATAAAATACAATTTGCTCAATAATTTTACTATTGATTTTTGGATTCACGGTAGTTTTAGAATCTCAAATTTTAATTAATCATATAAAGCTCTGGTAATAATTTCAAATGTAAGCTTGAAAAATATTCAACCTTTTGTTAAAGCAATTAGCTCAGAGTAATAGTCTACAATGGTATAGACAAAAAGAAATTAAAAAGATAGAGTCCGTTCATAATATCTCCAAAAAGGTTCTTAAATTAATGTTTAATTTATTTTCTAACAATCATTTAATCTGCAGCAAAATCATATAAAGAAGCATCCACAAAGTTACTACCTTCTTTTATAATTTAAATCCATTCTTCAATGAAACATCTTATGCAGATTTCACATTTTATTATTTTCTAAGTTACTATCACAATTAATAATTATTGCATTTCAGGATTAGATGATCAAAACAATTATAGTTGATAATTAAATTAATATCAGTGATTAGTAAAACAACAAATGAAAAATTGCAATATCGAGGCTGTTATAATCGTAGATTTACCCCCATATCTGCAGCTTGTTCGAAGGCCTATCAAAATTAATATGAGTTACTTTTTTTATCATTTTGTAAAACTGCTCAACTGCGAGATATGTCGAGCGAACTTATTTTCATCTTCCATTTCATTTCATTGAATTTTGTGTTTCTTATAACTTTGAACTGAGAACTCCCAAACAAAAATTGAAAGGATATAAGGTTCTTAGAATTCCATAAAAAACCGAATCGGCATATTTTTCTATAAATCTGAGACACTTTAACTGAATCTAAAAACTAAGAAGTAAGAAAACCTTGAAGTTTATAATCCTATTTTGTATATAATTTTTGGGTTTACATATTATTGGCTCTAATATATCAATTCTTTTCTTAATTAATCTGATTTTAGAGTTGAAACTATTGCCAAATGCAAAGTTAATAAGAATGAGATTATTCCTAAGAGCTTCCCAAATAAGTCAAGCAAACCGAAAATGTTGCGAGAATATGCTTTTGCCTTTCAGCCGGAGAAAGATAATCGATGACATAATTTATTGAGAACTAAGACGATTACGGTTAAACAGAATTAAGCAGTGTTTAAAAATATTCGCTATTCATTAAACCACTGAAATTTCACAAATTAAGATAGGGAAAATAAAAGTCAAGGACAAGCAAAAAATATATAAAGGTTTAAAAAGCAACTAAAAGGAAACTTAGTTTGTGCATATTATCTCAATCATTAAATCGTATTTCACTAATATTTTTTATTTTTTTTTTACTTAAAATTGTTTGTTTGTTTTTTTAAATATTAATAAGTTCTATAATATATCTTAAAATGTATAATTAAGAAAATTCTTTCTCTTAGCTTTGAGAAATAAAGATATTCTTCCAGTCTCTGTCAGACAAAGCCTCTATAATTTTGATAAGAATATTAATTTTACCATTATTTTTGGGTTCAAACTGCTCAATAAGTTTTTGAATTTTACTGTCAATATAAATAAATATTGAAGACCTTGTAATTAAGCCTTTAAACTTTTAGGTATATATCTAGTATTATTAAGAACAGGACAACAATGGTGGTGATAATATGCTAAATTATTGTAGTGTCTTTTTCTACATAGTCTATCAACATGTTTTGAGAGTCTCCATCAGTAATAGTCTTTCTTAGCTCCGTGATGTTGTAAATCATTATATATTTATTTTTCAAAATCATTTATTCAAATTATTTAAAAATTAAGAAATATTAAATTCAAATAGAGTTGACCTGATTCATAAGAGACAAAAAGTGCACTAATTAATTTGTTAAACACCTCCCACTAAATCTGAAGCCACTCTTTAATTATTATTTATTCTTTTCTTTGTAGTTTCACATTAAATCTTAAAATTGTAATATATATAATTGAGTTGATATATTTCCTTTTTTATAGCTTTATTTTTTGTTTTACGATATACCCAAATGTAAAGAAATAATAGAATCTAAAAACACTAAAAATTTCAACTGATGATTGGATCTAACCAGATAGTTTTTCAGAAGCACCGATAGATTCCATTATTTTTGATTTACTGATAGAATCAAGATTATCGCTTTCGTTCCTTTAATTGCCTTCGAAACTCCTTGATCATGTACACCTTAAAACAGGAAGAGAATTTTGAAAGTTCTCTGGGCATCCCTATATTTTTATGATTTTCGAGTTCTTCCTTTCTCGCTATTAAGCGAACAACTTTTTAAAGTTTGCTTGCCCTTAACATTTCTTTGGATTTTAGTATGGTAGGTACTGTGTTTACTGAACCTGTTGGAAATAATCCTTTATTTTGATCTCCTACCGGGGTATAAGTTTTTTTACCTGGTGCGGTATGCTTTACCATGTGTAATTTAATAAGTTCCCTAATTAATAACAGAAGACCTAAGTTTACGTCATTAATTTTTTATTAGGCAATCATATTAAAAACTTTTCCCAGCTATATTATTTTTATTCAGAATTTATCAGTCTTCCTTAAAATAGCGATTTTTATTTTTCATTTTCATAATTTAAAATTTTTTAAATGTTTGAATCCATAAAAAGATGAATTTGATTTGTTTGTTTGTTATAAAACTTATAGAATAAAAATTTTGTTCAAAAAGTAGTTTTAAGATATGGGTATATGTTTGCTATATCTTATCTAATAAATTTGATAAACTAAAAGCATAAACTCTATAGGCACATAAACTTAAGTCCTCTATTGAAAGGTTGCTGCTAATATCACTTTATAACTATGATGAACTATGAGCTTAAGTTAAAAAAGCTACTTATTTAACTCATAAAATAATTAATCATTCTCTATTTTATTTTAGACAAGGTAGGCGCAGCAAATCTCATTATCTTTATCCAGAGACCTCTGACCAGCATTAGCCATACTCATCTTGTTTTCTTCAAGCAGCTCTAGAATCGATTCAGCTTATAGACAGACATTTATTCCTACCTCAAGTACCAATGTTAGCCATTAATTGGCTTAATCAATGACTATAGCTGCCTTCAATCTCCCCTCCTTAAAAAAAAAAAATCTCAAATTTTTTTAAATATGTTCCTCTAATTAACTCCTCAGACATTGCGTACATAACTCTGCCAAATTTCCCTGAGTTCTGTTTAGCCAGTCTATTTAAGATGATCAAGGATGACAAGGACCCACTCAGTTATCTCTACAATTATGAAGACTTGGGAACTCACAGAGAGCCTCTTTTGTTGGCTGTACACAGAACCTTGAGGTATGAATATCTTCAGAAGCTTGTCCACTCTTAATAACTCCGAAAAGCAGTCAAAAGAGAGGAGGAGAAGTTAGAAACCATTGAAGTCAGTCAAGAGATGCTCTATAACCTAGAAAAACTATTCCATTCTCCTTGAGTAAAATACATCTTAAATTAAAATTCTATAGAGAAAAAGAGGAGCACTCGCCTTGCTCAGGGCAAAGTCACCGAGCAAGAAACAGCAAGCGAAGTGGATGATCTTTGAGATAGCCCACAAAAATGACCTAACATCTCAAAATACTACCGAGCTTATTATTTAATTAGCGTGACTTAAACTTTAGTACACTAAATAATCTCTCAAATAATCTCATTTTTATAAATGAAAATTTAATAGATTGCATTAAATCATTAAATATTGAAAAAGATTTATGTAATGATAAAGACGGTATATTAACCTAAATCTGCGATGTCTATTGGAGCTACTTTAAAATTAGTCTATTCTTAATTTAAAATTTTCTTAATCAAATTCTCTAGAAGTATTCTTGTAATTCATTTTAGTCTTGATAAAAAAAATTTAATAAGCTGTTAAAATAAATATGATCTCAAAATAAGCTTTATTTATCCCGTATTTTGAATTCATTTTAAATTAAAGAAATTTAATGCTTCTATTTTTATAAAAAGAAGTCTGTTTGGCTTGAATTTGTCTTATTTTTTATCTTAAAATAGAAAAGTAGTCTTTGTTTCTATAATCTATTATTTAGGAACCTGTTCTAGTAAATGGTTCCAACAACAATATTTATTTTAAATTATAAACAATAAAAACATAATAAACAAGAAATTACAAATGATTAAGAAAATAAATCATAATTTTTTCAAATATATAATAAAATCACTCACTCATTTTTCTCATAGTTTCCTACTTTGCTTTGCAGTATTCCTGCATTATTTATGCAAGAGCCCTCCTGATAATACTTTCGTGTTAGACTTCAGAGAGTATGAAATTTTTCTTATCTTGGGACTTCTTGCTAAAAACTTTCACTCGTGACAATACATCATCGATTGGATTGAATGGTGATGAGTAGAGCGCAATGTGAATGAGCTGAATCTAGATCTTCTCACAAAGAAATCGTTACTTGGTGCGAATGGTGAGCTTTGAGGTTTATAAGAAACATCATTGTCGTCTCTAGTGAGATAATTTCCTTTTATTTTCGCATCTCTTTCACAAGGTCTTCTATCTTTATCGACATCTTTCCCAGCATAAGGATTTTTAACCCTTTACCTATATTGAGTGACTATCACTAGAGCTGCCATGGTGAAATCTTGATTTTTTTATAAGCAATATCTGATTTGATAGAGCTTTTCCCATGGCCGGATATTGACTCTGTAGGCCTTGGAAGTTTATCATCGAGATATATTATGTTTATGCCAGCCCTGGCGAGATCCAACACATTGCATTAATTCTCAGCTTATTTATTTAATAAACCCTAATGAGTGACAAATTATACAAAGAAGGCGTGACCTTGTACTTCACACCATGAGAGATGGAAATTAGTCTGACTTGGTTCTTTGTAAGCTTCTTGTCTGGATATCGTCTATGAATTACAGGCATCACCGTTATTAAGATAGGTAAGTCTCGCCTAAGATGGTGTGATCACTCAGAAGATTCAATAAGTATTTACAAATGAGAGGCGATCTCTTATAATTTTATTGTGGCTGGGATTGCTATTATTTAATAGCTCTTTGGCATACAGTCTATATTATAATAATAAAAATTCAAAAAGTAAGTAGCCGCTTTATTTAATTGTAGGTGCAAAAGATGTTGCTGTTTTCACTAGGTTCGGTGCTCAAAAAGAAAAGAAGATCGATGATTAATGAGTCTGCATCAGTCATTGTTGCCATCAGGTGTAAATAGAAAGAAAAACTCTATTAATACTTTATTTTCCTTTTTGAATTGAAATTGGATAATAAGCTTATTTTAAAGGGTTTATATTATTGTGCCTAAAGGGCTTAACCGTGACGTCACGAGCTAACCCACAATTACGCCCGGAAGGTGTTGAGGATCCACCCTATTTAGTACCCAAACTCTGGACTGTGCCTCTGGCACAATTCTGTTGGCGTTAGAACTGTGCCGGCCCTCCCCGCCGACGTTCCGACTATGAAGCAGTGGAGTTAGGAGGTTCAACATCTCACCCACCGTACGCTCGATGCTTTACTCAAGCCGCAGAAGATGGTGATCTGAGTGGTTTCCTTTGTACCGAATAGCGGTCAACCGGCCTCCTATGCTAGTGCCCTCTCACTGAATCCGTCTGGAGAATCTCTGGCAGGGTGTTCCACCCCGTTTCCATTGGTAGTAGCCTGCATTCCTCTCATGCTTTTAAGTGTTTGAGTCCTTATATTCCTAAACTAGAAAGAAAACAATATCAGCCTTGGCCTTCGAGCTCAGCTCTAGCCTATGTACTAGAACCACCTGTTTCGGGAATCGCGGGCTGCTTATTTAGTAATAGCTTAATAACCTAATAATACTTTATTTACCTCAATCATAATATATCCTTCTTGAATGCCTTGAGTTCTGAACTAGTTAGATTACTTCGTTAAAAATTAAAATTTCTTAAACAATTTAAGCCCACGTAATTAATCCTTAAACAAATAAGAATTATATTATAGTTGTCTATTTCTTTCTTTATGTTTTAATTTTATGCTAAACATATTTGGCACAAAAAATGTACACTATTTTTGTGATCGTTTGTATTTAATTATTTATTTAATTTTGAATAAATCATACCAGCAGTGTACGCAAAGCTCAAAACAGTGAAAGGATGAATGACTCTCAGAAATGCTTCTAAAGTAGTTTTCTTACACCTTTATGTATGATCTCTAAAATTTTCTTCTCTTTGTTTTAGCAAGTTAATTTAAAATACCCTCAATTTTACTTAGTCTAATTTGCGCGATTAGATATTTAATTAAACGAAAAATATATATATATATATATATATAATTATAGGAAATATTGAAATCACACCAAATATCTTATAGTTTTGACTGTCAATGCCACTTTTATAAGAGAATTATAATAATAAAAAGCTTGTATATCTAAACCTTTAAACACATAGTTTAATTATAAAACTAACAAATGAAAGCAGGATCTCTATTTAATGTTAAATTTTTAAATATAAACTAGAAGATTATGCATAGTAAGTAAAAAATGATTTTTAAATTTTAGAAACGCATTAGAATAATTGTCTGATCAATTTAATCTAGAATATATTTAATATTTAATTGCCTCTTTTTATGTTTGATAACAGAATAATTCTAATTTTTATTTGGCTAGCTGATATAATTTTTTAACTTTTTGAAATAGATGAATAGTCGATAAAAAGCTGAATGGTGTTACTGAATATTTATAATATGCTTTTTTGTTTTAATTTGATCCTGAGTAATATAGAGATTTATTATTTGTGCCAATATTATAGCATAAAATATATTTCAGTGAAGTCTAAATGTATATTCAATTTGAATTAATTGAAATGCATCTATTTATAAGTTGTTTATATGATTAATTAGGGAGATTTATGAAGCAAAATAACTCGATTTGGATTATATTTCGGACAGCATTACTTTATATTTAAAAAAAAGATTAATTTATAAGTCAAAATTAAATGAAAATTAGGATTTAATTAAATTAATAAATGTAGAGCTGTAAAATTTTGGCTGTTAAAATACAATCTACGAAGTTCAATATGAAGCTTGCTCGATAGTATGAGTTTGTTATGCTGAAATTTAGATAGGATATGGTTTTGAAGTAATATTAATATTGCAAACTCTGAATAAATAAATGAGTCAGGTTTAAACATGTGATTGAGGTAACTCTCTCTGCGGCCTTGCTATGAAGAGCACACAATGTTGAAAATTGCTTATAATTTAATCCTTAATTTAATGATAATTATTTAAGCTCAATGGTTAACTTCTCAACTGCCCCTCATTTTTAAAATTTATAAATTAAATATTAATTTATTCTTTTTGTAATTAAATTCTACATTTATAATTTGTTAAATACCTACCTCGGTCAAATTTAAAAACTAAAAATAATTTGAGTTTTTCATAAATATAAAAATTCCTTATTTGAATTAATTTAATCGAATGAGATGAGTTTGTCAAACAAATCACTAAGAGTTAATTCATTATTTTAATCAATTAATAAAAATAAATAATATTCCAAGTAATAAAAATCTTTATTTAAATAATTCCATTGATGAAATTAATATAAATTAAATCAGAATTGAATCTTTCTCCAATTTATTTTTTTAATTTAATTTTGTAGAGATACAAAATTGTATCTAATAGTTTAAATTTAATAAATAAATAAATTTAAATAAATAATTATCTGATTTAATAATTTAAAGTCTCTTAGGCCCTCAATTATTATTCTAAAATTATGATAAGAATGTTTGTTTACGTAATCAAAGCATCATAAATTATTTACTAATGAATTTAATTACTTTCATTTTTTAATTGCAAATAAACCAAGGATTTAAAAAATATTCTATATGTTAACTTTATTTGCTTGTAAGTTTTTATATTTTACATATCGATTCTTGAATTAAAAATTTATTATAAAAAATAAAATTATATTTTTTTCTCTCAATATATCTCTAGCAAATATGCAATATAAATTTAAAAATTAAAATATCTTTTATGATTTATAATTTAAATTAATAAATTTTGATGCTGGTTTGAATAGCTTCGTTATTGTATAAATAAATTTGATGCTAATATTCCTCGTTAAATTAATTCATCGAATTATAAATAAAATTTAAAACCTTTAAATTCTATAATTGATCTTAAATAAATTAACAAAAGTTTCCTTTAAATATAAAATTATCTAGCTAAATAAAATATCATTTTTCAGTAAGTAATAAAACAACTTTAATTAACTAAATCAAGTTAAAAATATATTTATTTTTTATAAGTGTTAGTTGTAACAGATTAGTAGCTTTAGCTAACTTATACTTATAAAGTTAAGAAATTTTCGACAGCATGCAATATTATACAATGAATAAAATATTGTAAGAGAATTAAAAGAATAGGGGTATCATTTTCATTCAATTTTAATAATTTATTTCAAATATTTATTCTCCAGCTGCAATACCATTTAATGATAAAAGATATGAAATTTCATTAATTCTAATTTTTGGTAAACTATCTAACTTCAACAAAAACTTTCCTAAGGAAATCAATTAATTATTTAGTATAGTTAAAAATAAATCAGGATTAGGTAAAATTAAATTATAGGATGAATAAAAATAGGTTATTAGAGGTCTTGAACAAGAAATACAACGATAAGTGTGACTTGATGCATCAGAGCTCAAATTTAAAGCTAATAGCGCCAACTGTGAAATCTAATTTAAATAAAATTTATGAATTAATATTTACAAAGATGAAATTGAATGGCAATAGCAACTCTTACTCTAAGACTTACCCTTCTCAGCAAGCTGACTAGACCTCTTTTTTTATTTTTTTTAGTATTCGTTCTTTTCCATGTACTCTTCAATTTTAAGACAAAGGAATTTTCAAAAATTTTGGTTTTTAATTGAAGGTATGTACGTCAAGTTTTAAAGGCACCTAACTTGATTTAACTCTGCATTTTAATTTTAGTTAATTATGATATAATTTTGCATTTCTTTATTTATTTAAAGATGATGATTAGGGTATAATTAAATAATCTGTTAAAAAAAAGAGATTATTAAATATATTTTAATTGTTATATATTTAGTGATGTGGTTTTATATTAATTGCGATATGATTGGCGAGTCTATTATATTAGTTATTATATATGAATACCTGCCCTATTAGATAAGGATTAACTCCTTATGGAGCTGTTAATGATTTGCTTGCAACCCGGTACTCTTTAGAAATTTATTGCTGTCAGTGCTTGGATTACTTCCAATAGCCGCAAGAGGGTTAGGGAGTTACCACTCGCAACACAAGGCATTAGGAATCCCTACCATTTAAACCCTCCTTCATTCACGGCGTAAGCACTTAGTCACTCGAGAGCCAAGACTGAAATATCTAACAGAGAGGTATAAGAGAGCTTGCTCTCCTCCTTCGGTAGAGGAACTCAAGATGTTCTCATAAGAGGTAACCCTTTAACGGAAATCGCTTTGACCTCTAGTCCAGTAGTTCTTGCCAATTCTCGCTACCCCAAGACATTGGTCAATGGATTTCTTTTCCGATTAATCTCCACCAGTTGCTTGCCTGCTGGAATCCTGCCTCATCAGTTAAGAGATAATATTATATATAATTTAATTAACTTATAATTCATTTCAAGATAGAAATAAATATTTTATTTAATTATGATGGACAAAAATAAGCTTCCGTAAAAATGTCATTAAATTCGAAAATTATTAAACTATTTGAATTGCAAATACTAATGGTTTTATATTCTTCCAAATTTTATTTGCAAGAACTCAAATCAGAGATATAAAACACACAAGTTTTAATTATTAAAATGAAGATGATAATGATGAGTAGGCGATATATATATTTCACTTCCAAAAGGTCCTATGCAGATGATTTAAGATTAAACTCATATTTATTTTCAAAACTATAGAACAAGTTGAAGTTCAAAGGTGAATAAGCCATTTTAATTACAGAAATTTTGATTCCCATTGATTTTTATTTAAAATTTAACCATATCAATTTAGTTTTAATGAATAAAAATTTAATTTTATTAAGGAAAAATAAGAAACCCTCAAGAATATATAAATATCGTGATGTAACAGCTTAAATAGTGACGTCATGATCTAAACGTGCGACACCCACGTCGAAAAAAAATCATAGTGCCTAGGTCCATCCTCTAAAATCTCTGTGTCACGCTCATGGATATAGTTGAGAAAAATATAGGATATATTTCATCTGTAACCACAGGCTCTCCGCAGCGTTTGGTAATCACCTTGAACTACAAAGCTGTGGTTCGCATAGGATATCCCTCCAGAGTCAAGTTGGTTATGAGAGTCAGCTAAATAACACTCATCTTATTTATCAATCCAGAGACCAACAAATTACCTACCCCAGCCAAGTCATGGTTAGCCAAGCCCACTTTGGTGCCACGTCACAAGTCAAGGTTTTAACTTCCTAATTTAATGATAAATATTAATAAAAATAAATATATGATTGGATATATACATATATGGAATAATTTAAGCTAATTATATTGATAAAATATTGGTGAGTCCTATTTGAGATCAATTAATATTTGCTTTGTGATTGTTTAGAATGCTCTCCGAGTGCCTCTGCATTTTATACTAGTATAATTTAATAATTCAATTGCATACTACTTATCTACTAAGAGGAATTATTTATTATGCATTTGAATTCTACTTTATCAAACTTTATAATTCTTAAGTATTTAATTCATTGTTTTTAACGATGGTTAGTATTAATCCAAAAATTTATTTGATAAAATAATTAATTTATAAATTAATGAATGTAAATTAAAATTTTGTAATATTTGAATTATATAAACACTATTCGATAAATCAAACAATTTTAATAAGCTATATCTTATGAATTTTTTACTGGAGTGTTTAACTTGTAAATTAGTAATGCATAATAACTCAAAAACTGGACAAAATCATGCAACGTATGCAAATTATATCTGCGCAAGAATGTTATGCAGATTTTTTAAAAAGATTAAGCCTATTATTTTATATTGATTATAAACAATGCTTAAGATAGAGATTTAACCACATAATATAAATTCAGTCAAACTAGCCATTCAAATTTATTAAGACATCTTTGGTTTAAAATAAGTCGAAGACTATTAAACAAATAATCAAGATTTATTTCATAATATAATTTATTGAGTGGAAATAGTAAATAAATTGGAATAATATTTCAGTTTAATAAAATATGAATTTAAATTATTTTTCGTTTTATTTTAGTTATTTGTTTGAACCTTGAATCGATGATAAGTTGTATAATTTGGATGTAATTAAGTTATATTGAATAAAATATTCTAAAGCAGTTATAATTTTAATTAAATGGGATAAACTTGCTCTTGCAACGACAACGGCGACAAGGAACAAGAGGTCAGAACTGATACTGTAATTATTTCATCAACCCTAACATTTGTAGAGACATCTTTAAGCTGGCAAAAAGAGTAACTCCTAAGCTCCGTCCTCTGAAAACTAGCAAAAATAAACTACAAACTTAAATGATAGTCAGATTACTACCTCAGGAAGAGCAGTAAGCATTACTTTCATTCAATATTTAGACTACTCAAATCCATTTGGGAAATGGTAGGGATGATGACAAAATGACTTAATGGGAGAGGTTATCATCATAATTTATTTCAACAAGGCTTATATTCTATTCCTAATTTATAGCTATTTTAACTATATTTTATAAGAATAATATATATCATAAATTTCATACATAATTATTATTTTTATACTTTAAATATAAATATGCTTCATAATAAAATCTTAAGCTATTTTAAGTTAGTATAAAATATTAAGGCATAAAACTGTTAAATATTGTATAAAAAGAAGGCTTATTTGATTTTTAAGTATTACCCTTATAAAAAATAAAATAATCTATCAAATTATACTTCTATGAAGCTAATTAACCATAAAATTAAAATCATAGTTATTTCATTTTAAAAATTATATATTTAAGATTTTTAAAATTTAATTATATATATAATTTAACTAAAAAAAATCCCTTCCAGTATAAAATATTAATCACTAAATTCATCATTTATTTCATTATTAAAATTATCCTGCCCAATATATTATAATTTTTATTTTTATGAAGATTACAACTACTTATAAACAAATTTAATTTTTTATTTCTCAAGCATAATATAATCTTAGCAATAGCCTAGAAAGAAGGCCTGAATTATATCGAAGAACTAGTTTTTGAAAACGGAGCGGTTTACAAAGGATATTTATTTTTATAAAAAATTTTAATTTTTACAAATTTATATGTTTGCTTTGGTATATCTCTTCCCTTCAAAAGTTGCAATGATGTAAATTACTTAAAGCTTTACGCTCTATCAAATGGTATAATAATAATAATAATTTAAATTTGAGAAACTTCAATTTTAATTGATTTGTTAAATTTTAATTTAAAATAAGCAGAATACGAATGGATGAATAATAATCTATAAATACAGCTCTTAGTCTGTTGTTCTTTTATAATGCTTTAAATGGTACTCAATTATTGATAAAGAATTTTAAAATATAGGCTGTTTAGTAACTCTAGTGACTCATAACTAATTGCAGGATTTATTATCCCTTATTGATTTTACCTTTAATTATTTCATCCTCTTCCTTAAATTTCTTGTGTTCTGTAGTCTTCACTCTTGAACAAATTTTTTATTGAGCCTCCAAATAGAGTTTTCAGAAGCTTTCTGATGCTTTGGTTTTTATTAAATCTTACATCTTACTAATTTCTGTCAATCTGCAGTTTCCTTTTTAAAAATAAAAACATGAGTTAAATAAAAAATAGAGAGAGAGAGCGAATGGAATTGGCTAAGATATCTATTCAAAGGAATATATTTTAAAAATACGCGAAATGTACCTCACCAATTCAAGGCAAAAATACCACTCTTCCTCAAATGAGTTTAATGACAGATTGGATGAGAGATGTTATCGATTAAGGAAATTTACCATCTTTGCAAGCAATCACTCTAAGCCATAGTACCTCAAGTAAGTAATTTATTATTGCTTAATCCAGCTTTATAATGGATTTATGAGTGTCTAAAACATTGCTCTCCTCAAATATATTTCGATTTGTTGCAACCTTCAATTAGACAATCCATATTAAAAGCACCGTAACTTCTTCACCGTGATTCCACTTAAAAGATCCTAGTTAGAATTACTAGTAGTCTAGAAGTTTACGGAAAAATCAAGCATTCTCTGGCTTTTCAAAGGAGATCTTTTGGGGGGGACGGAAGTGCACCTCCCCCCTTTTTATGGTCAAAATCGCCCAAAAATCGTCCATATAGGCCGAAATCAGCCGAAAATGCCAAAAAATTAAGAGTTTTTGGCCTTTGAAATTTCCTTGAGGGTGAAATTTCAAGATTTAAATTTTTTCAAAAAATTTCTCTTTTTTTATTAAGTTTAATTTTGATGAATACTTTCATGTTTTTGGGACCCCGTCTCCTTTTAATGACTGAGTCACATTTGAACTCCTATATATTCTTCTTCAAAATAGTGAGCC
>JAJKFJ010010240.1:0-13939 GCA_027382625.1 Tetmemena sp. SeJ-2015 | reverse complement strand
TTGGAGGTAAGTTCGCTTTCTAAGTCTAGAGCTGTATTTATTCATCATTGCTTATCTGATCAATTTTATCAGAGAGCACTGAAATTTGCTTATTGATACTTATTTTTGTTTATTCTAGAGGCTATTGGATTTAAACTTCCTTTTAAGGTTTCTTCTTTGTCTTAGCAAAATGAAAAAGCCACTCTTTCGTCTTTTACTACCTCTCCTATTGTTCCTTGCGCAACTCTTCTTCTTGGAAGGTTTCTCTGAAGAAATTGGTTCTCCTACTTCTAATTTCCATTTTTTCCATTATGGCTAAATTTATTTTTAAATCAAAATGATTTTTTGATATTTTACTTAAAATGTTTGTGAATATTCAATATTTTAATAGATATACTTTATACGCATTTTTAACTTATTTTTTTTTTAATTGCATTCTAATCTAAATAATTTACTATAAAATACTTTTTATTGATATTTGTGAGTCATAGGAATAATATCCATAAAATTATTTTTGTAGCCTTAAATTAAATAATTTTGAATAAAATTATAGGCACAAGTCAATGATTTTGAAATTCTTTCTAAATAAATATTCGTTCACTTTGAAATATATAAATAAAATATGTTGTTGAGTATTTTTTAATAAAATAATTTAAAACATTTTTTAATCTAATTAATTTAAGATGAACAATGAAAAAACTCCAAAAATCTTTCAACGGAGAAAGAATAAGAGTCTGCATCTAATTAAGAAAAATCACACACTCAACTCAAGAATAGAGTAGTTTGAAAAAGCCTTAACTATCAACTAATTCAAGGTATTGACACAAAATATTCAGAAATCTTAGAGCTTGCTCAATTCTACAGATAAACCAAAAATTGCAAATAAGAAATCTTTAGACCAACAAAGCAGCAATAAGACATTGAAATCACAGAATAGTACAAGGGAGAATATAATTGACTTAAAAGAAGAAAATAAAGGAAATAAGGAGCAATAAAGTCTAGATCTCATTGATCTTGATGAGCTAGAGCTTAATGGATTAGATTCTTAAGAAGCAAAGTAGAAAGATTCAAAATATAACTCATTATTCTACAACAAGACTCTTGATCATGCTTTGAATCAACGAATTCAATCAATAAAAAAGATTACTCTCCATAGAATGACAGATGCAAAAACTAAGAAAAAGTAGCTATTGCTAATTTAGAACTAATTTTTGTAACTCTTTGAACACTACATAAACTAAGCCGATTATCTTGTGAGCGAAAAATAAGATTGTTGGAAAAATTTGCAGGACTTTGATTAAAGAGAGCAAGGATTATTTGCTTTAAATGAAGAAATAGAGAGGGCTGGGAAGATAACAGAAGGACTTAAAGATTATAATAGAGTCATGAGTAAAAATATTAAGAATCTATCTAGCATGCTATAAAATTTTAAAGATGTGAGCCTTGGTTTGCGATAAGTAAAGCTGGAGGTTGAAGAATTTGAAGAAATTGATCTCTTTCCTTTTCAAGAGATATCACTATTTTAAAATGGCATCTCTGCTGTGAAGAGATTCTAAAAGTCATCCTATGAAATATATTATAAGCTACTAGATCCAAATCAGCAAAAGATGATTCTAAAAGTTGATAAACTTCCATCTTCACTCGTATTGGACGAAAATCGATTGATTGTAGATCATCTAGTCGTTGACACGGATTAGAAATGCAAGGTTGTGGGTGAACTTAATCAGCAATATTTGAAGCATTATCAGATCATTCCTGGTTTTATAATGTCTCTGCTTCCCTCTAAGAAGAATTTCACAAATTATTACTGGGATGGAGAAAAATACAAGCAAGGGATTCCAGTCGATTTTTAAAAGAGACAAAAGAATGAGGTCATCATCGATATTAAGTTTGACAAGTTTTTCAATCAGAGAGGCTCGCAATTCTTAAATATGTTTGGGACATTTTCCAGAGGAGAAGGTAACTACCTCTCATTTGCTAAATTTCATCCCAAGACATTTACTTGCCAAAATAGATGGTACACTTTCAATGATCTTAAGGACTTCTATCAGCTAGACCATGAGCGAATAATTCTATAAAATAGCAAGAACAATTTCTAGATCGTGAACTTTTAAACGCAGTAAACATTAGTAGACTTTAATCTCCCATTAGAAAGACCTGCTAGTATGCTTGGCCTTGGGATGTATCTTGATTTCAAGTCTTTCGAATTCTTTGAGGGAGTATATTTTGAGGGGTGCAAATCCATAGTAGATGTTATGGATGTGAATAGCTTGGGTTTCAAGATAAATTCCCCAATTCCTATTGAGAAAAGGTACCAGTTAGTAGATAGATTTCCTGTGCCAGATTACTAACAAGATCAAAGTATTGGATAGTTAAGTAAGAGAGTGGAAACTCTGGTGCTTGTGAAAGAGAAACTCACAGGTCTCCATTCAGTTTTAAAAGTAAAAGCAGAAATTAAATGAACAAAGAGCTGATCTTATTTTACTATAATGGTATATAGAATAGTATATTCTATAGTTAACTTTAAATTTGTTTAAATTTACATTATATTCTTTATCCTTCTTATTTGAATTGCAAACTATTATTTTTCTTAAAATTTTAATTGTATATGTAATAAATGCAACTTGGTACTATAACTAGAAAAATAGTTTTATATAATTTCATAAAAGACATGATGCATAAAGCCTCGCTATTTAAGCTTCCAATTCCAGACGAATTGCTAGGAGACTTAGATGCCAAATTCAAAACCAAAAAGAAGAAGAAGAAAATCAACTATTTAAAATCACAGAAAGCGCTGCTCAAAGTATCCAAAGAGGATATTCAGAAGTAGGAAAAAAATATAATAACTTAAATATATATTTAATGATCATCATTTAAGTTGTCTAACATAATCACTCACAGTATAACTAACAGGTACTATCAACACTCAAACTTAAGAATGCTAAACCGAAATCATGAATACTAGTGCAGTCTATACAAGTCTAATCCATTCACAGCACCCACACTAATAACTGAATCAAAGTCACGAGCAACTTACAGGCCAGCATTTAAAAAGTAAAACCAAACTCAACCTGAAGAGAAAAAGGTCGGAGACGCAAACATTTATTATGTAGATTAGGAATATTCTAATAAAACGGGAAGATTGAGGAGGGCATAACGAGTCCAAAGGATTATCAAGAGTACAAGCTTTTTAAGAACTAGCTTAGAGACGTAAAAATAGTGGCAGAGTCAAATCAAGAAACAGTCACTGATAGAGTGGAGACAGTATGGAGCTAAGACCAAAGCACTAGAGGAGGCTTGGGAGGAGTGGTCAACACTCTTTCGGAAGAGGCAGGTAATGTGCATTCACTTAATTTGAACACCTAAGACTCAAGGGATAGAGGCAGTAACGTTACTGGGACTCGAGTAAGCAGTGCAGCAGGTTAGCGCACCTCCGACAGATAAAAGGCACGGGAACTTGCTCTTGAGGAGGAGCGAGACAAACTTATTAAGAATGAAGAAATGATGGTGAAGGTCTAAAAAGAACTGCAGAAGAAAGAGTTGGAGCAGTAGGAAGAACTAAGCAGAGATGTGTTTCAAGCCATGATAACCGCCGAACAGCACCCCAAATGGGCACTAGCAAGAAGAACCAAGGACTTTATTTGCAAGGAGCGCATCAAGAAAAACTATTGGATTTAGAAATAACTTTAATATTAAATTTTTTAACAGCGTGAAAGATTACTTGAATTCTTGAGTGGGCTTCTTCTTTGAGGACAAGTTGAAGTAAGCTAAAGAAGATGCAAACGCTCATAAGTTTAACAGACTGTTGAACAAGATTGCGAGCTAGAAATTGATATCAGACCAGTCCAGTGCACGTTCTTTATCCCATCAAAAGAGCGTCTCTGTTATAAAATAAAATACTTAAATATCTAATTATTAAATCAAACTAATTTTATTGATAAAACACATGATTATTTTTGGAAATTAATGTATAAAAATAATTTTTATCTCTTTTAATAAGAATCTTAGAGGTCAATTTTGCCAAAATTTTTAACTTTACAGATTTTTAATCTTATTTTTTAGAAATAATATTTCCCTTTTATTTATGCTTTGCCTCCATAAATAAATCTTTTCATAAAAATGAAAAGCTTATTTTAATATTTTTTTTAAAGAAGAATATTTATTTTTTTACAATTAAAAGTCTTTTACGTAAAGCGTTTTTAAGGTAGCTTATTTGTTAAATAAAAATAAACTTTTATGATTATTGATTTTCTATAATTCTTTTATAAAATAAAATGTTAGTTTATATAAAATGCATAAATTATATTTTGACCCAAACAAATAAGTATATTTATAGAAAATATGCAGCTAATCTATTATCTAAGATTAAAGAAGTTCTATTTATTTTAGCATTCTTGTTTAGTTAATTTGTTTTCATTAAATCTTAAATATCTATTTTCTTGCGAAGAGTTAGGATTTTCTATCACTAAAGGAAATAGAATATTGCAAATGAAGTTATAAATAAATAGAGGGGCTCTATTTGAGAACTTGATGTTAAATTATTTATTTGTGGACTTAGAAGTACTTCAACCATTTTTAATCCATATTGCTGTAAATTACTGATGAAGAGGTTTATAAATTCTATGAATTATTAAATATAATGTTTAAATTGAGAGTAGGATTATTATTTTATAAGGTTTGAGTTGAGACTAGTGAAAGACAAACATTAGCTTTGAAATAAACTGAGTTGATTAGTCGTCGTTGTCTGCTGTTAAGTGTCTTCTTCTCTATAATCATTTTAAATCTCTAGCAGTCAAGTCCACTCATATTTTTGCATTTATAATATTTGGAAGTATTTCACCCCTTCCATTTCTGCTTAAAATTAAATAGTGATTGGGTAGTTGCAAACTGAACAGTAAAGCAATAACTTTATTCAAGTCAAGATCAAGAAAACAAATCTCTCTTTCACTATCAAAAAAATTATTGTTCTGGGTTATGTGATAGGAAGAAATATGGCATTTATAAAATTAAATTTTGTCTTAATTTATTAAAGAAAGAGAGTGAGGTTATAAATTAACGATGTAAAAAAGCAAGACTTGATTTAATGATTTGATTTGTGAGTGACTTAAACTTATTTAACTTAAATATTAATATTAGATAGAGCTTAAGGAAACCTAGCAAGATTAGAATAAGATTAAACCTACTCCATTAGGATTAATTTATAAGCAGCTTGACTATAGTAGCTCCTTTCTTTCCTTTGCGAGATGGCTTACTCATTTTTAATTGAAAGTCCTATAAAATTAGAAATTTATTTATTTACTTTGCACTATAATTAAAAGCATAATTGTTAACTAGATTTAGTTAAAATTGCTTTAATTTAAGATAATTTATCAATAATAAATAAATAGCAATAAAAATCATTTGCTGATACTGAATTAGGTTGCATTATTTACAAGTGCAAATAAGCCTGCTCGATTATCATTTAATTTCAAAAACTTATTAAAATATGAAAGTTAATTTTGAGCTTGTGGTTCTTGCTTCCCTTGTTTTCCAACTTTTCATATTTTAAAGTCTTGTTTTTTATTTTATAAGCGTGGTTTATATTTAGCATCTGAGTTAACTCATGTGGGACTCAATATATAATATATATTAAAAAAAAGAACATTTTCTGCATTTTCAATATGAAGAGTTTATATTCTCTTCTAAAAATCTAAGTCACTGAGCATTCCATCTCAAATGAAATTATTGTTTGCAGTAAGGGGATGATGCTGGTGATGTTCAATCGATGTTAATATTCTCTTTCAGGATTTCAATAAGAAAAATAAGAAATTAATTCTAAACTTAATAAGTTAGTTCTTATTGTAGCCGAAGTTGGTTTTGGCCTATAAAAGATTTGATTAGTAAACGCTAGCTTTTTTAAATTATGAAAGTAAGAGGAGTATTAAACAAGGTATGCTAATATTAAATTATTTAAATAAATAAGATAGTTTATAATTAGACTTGAGATGTGATAGTCTTAATTTAATTGGCGAGTCGAAAAGGAGGTTGTGGTAGTCGGGGCCAGTAACTCACACCAACCATCTCGCTCACTAATACTGAAATATTTGTTCAAAATTGCTCTATTAGCAAAATGCAATAAAATGAACTTACTTATGATAAAAAGTGTTTTAATTTAAGTTAAAATGTGATAAGCTCCTTATTTTTCATGATAGCTATGGGGCAAGTTAGAGAATATTCTCTATTTGACTGTAGATTAATTTATAGAGGAGGAGGTAGCTTTATAACTGACGGTTTGATAGCTTGCTCATCGCAGAGCTAATTAACCAATTTATAGGAGGATGGCTGTGGGGGGAGGAGACCTACCTTGAGACCGTGAGTAAGGATGGCGACTTTATCGTAGAGTATGGCAGCCTGTTTCTCGTCGGCGAAAGATCCAACGTACTTCTTCTTCTTGTTATTCATTATCAAAACCTAAATAAATTAGATTAACATCCGTGCTTCTAGGGAGGTATAAAACTATATTTAGCTCCTCACTGCCAGTTCAAAATTTAAATGCAATTTTTATAAACGGTTTTATATTTAAAGTCTATTAGTGGGAAAGAAGTATTCTTGACTTTCAAAATAGCTTGAATAAATTATTCTTCTCATATATCAAATGAAATTTAAAAATTAAATAAATAGTACTTTAATATGTGAAACTATCTCATTAACCTTGAGGATAAAGAAATAAATTAAATTATATTTCTAAAAAGTCAAAAATAATAATCATCTTAAATTTGATATATATATCGTAGTAGAAGTTAATAATATTTAGCGGCCTTATTGAATAGTGATTTTATAATGGGAGTTGAGTGAGATCTCAGTATAATAACTTACCTGCCAAAGATGTCCATTTTTAGAGACGCCGCGGAAGGCAGAAGATCTCTCTGTATTCTTGATAGGCTTAGAAGGATTTTGCAGGGCAGGGTTAGCAAATGGTTATATAATCATCAAGCTTTCGTCTGCTATCGTGCTAACATATTCATACACTGTATTTTTAATATAGCTGAGAATTTAATTGAAAATAAAATTAGTTTATATATTAAATTAAAATGGATTAAATTATCTGGAGTTAAACTGTCTCAGATGTGAATAATTATTTGATAATTCGAGTCAGCATAAAATTCTAAGAACTTTTCATCCTTGCAACTTTTGTGTGGGAGAGCTCAGTCAAAAGTTATAAGCGCACAAGTTTCTACAAGGCAGATATTTGGAGTATCGGAATTCGCGCATATCATATCTCGCTGCTAAGAGGTGATGAGATGATGATTAAAGATGAAACTCACATTAATTTTTGATTCTCTTTCGAACAAGTTGCAGAACAGAGGTGGATCTGAGATTTCAACTGCCACAAGTTGCAACTTTCAATTTATTATTTTATACAATCTCCGATTTTTATTAAATTTCACATTATAATTGCTGATAAAATGAGAGAAAATAATTTGACTGACTAGCGCTGAGGAGTAGATAGGTTGAGGTCATTAAGATTCTTGCCGCACAAATACTTAAAAAAGTCCCTCTATTTGGTACCACTCAGAGACACTCCCAATGTCAAATCTTTCACTCCTTCAGCTACACATTATGGGCCAAATATAATTGTCAAATATTTATTGAATAATGAATTTGGCCATCTCTGAGGCTCTAGAGATAACTCTCGCTGATTTATAAAATAGAGACTGGTGAGGTCTGCTCACTTTTCATAGTTTGAGCAGGGTTGTGAAGGAAAGTAGAGATTGCAGGAAGATTCAGTTGTTGGTTTTGACTTGGCAAATTTTGCACTTGCTCACTAGGCATTATTGCAACAACTAAAATGTGTCAAGCATATATAAGATATGGTAATTCAATTGATGTAAAATTTAATTCTCATATTTAAATTTATAGTAATTTATGATTGATAGAAAAGAATTTTTCCTTTTCAATATTTGGAGTTAGGGTGTCATTTTAGTTGGATGATGATTGAATTATGTCTGAAAACAAGTTTGAGATGTTTAGGGGTAGAGACACTAAGAATTTTAGGAGGAGCCCATCTGAAAGTGATTGCTAGTCTGCAAATGATGCATGGGCTGGTTAACAGATTAGGGTTGCAGGTGCTGTAATCTATATTCAATAAGAATATTTTAATTAATTTAAAATGCTAGAGTTGTCCCCCACTAATGGATTCCATAAACTAATACTACTGCTGCTGCTGCTGATCAGGTCTCTAAACACATTTAAATCATAGTTATTCATAAATTTCTATGTCTTTTAATTTCGGTAAAGATCTGAATTTTAAAAATAGATGATGGATGAAATCTTATAAAATTTAATCGCAAAGGCCTCCTTGAATTGAGAGTTGAAAATAGG
Source organism: Tetmemena sp. SeJ-2015 (assembly GCA_027382625.1). Classification (NCBI taxonomy): domain Eukaryota; phylum Ciliophora; class Spirotrichea; order Sporadotrichida; family Oxytrichidae; genus Tetmemena; species Tetmemena sp. SeJ-2015. The sequence continues at coordinate 5,599 of JAJKFJ010010240.1, read as the reverse complement.
ACTTAAATTAAACTGCTTCGCACTTATAAAGCATTTTTATGGCATCTATTTCCGATTTTTTGCTTTCATTATATTTTTTACTTTTTTACATAAGTTTCTTAGGAAAGCAGTCGCGAATAGGAAATAGTGGCCTAGTAATCAAGGGGCATATCTAGTTATAGACATGATGCAACATCTCATCTTCTTTTAAATTCATAAGGACTTACCGACTGATGCTGCTGCTGCATACTGAAATTTTAAATTCTAACTTATTTGTTCTTATTATAAGTATTTTAGAGCAACATTTAAATTATTGTTTTATCCGGAGAGCGATTGAAAGTTTTTTGGGGGGGTGCCTTTCCTCGACAGTAAAATTTTTTAGTGAAAATAGGTAAGCAAAAAGAATACTTATAAGGTAATGTTTGCTCATACAACTAATTCTTCAAGTTATAAAGGTGCATTCAAACATATATGGCTTCAAAATTTAATTCCAGTTAACTCAGTTAAGGGTCAGCTGCACCTAAATAGAGCCTATATTTTAAGCTATTTTTTTTAGAAATTATAAATCAACTTAAAGGTCAATTTAGAAATATTACAACATTTAAATATATTCAAAATTTATTTAATGATTAGGGGACTAATGTTGCAAATTTTCAGCTTAAATTCTTTGGTTTTATATCTAAGTCATGTTTTATATTAAAAAATGTTGCTATATTTAAAAATTGCACTTTAAGTTTACAATAGCTGAAAATGGCTTAAAATATAGATTTTATTTAGCTTCAGCTTACCTCTAATTCACAAAATTAAGATTAAAATTTAAAGCTTTAAATGTTCGAATACGCCTCTTTAACTGAAAGAATCAGAATCAGGAGCGAAAATTATCCTATAAACATTTTTTTTCTTATCTTTATTCATAATAGAATTTTACTGTCGATTAAAGGCCTCCCCCCAAAATTTTAATATAGGAAGTAAGTATAATTTTTACGATTGAGGATTAAACTAATTGGTGGGATAAGTAAGAGGCAGTTGGGAGTCTTGAGAAATATTTTTATTTATTAGGGATCCTGGGGTACTGAAAATATTTCTGTAAGTTTAGGTGAGCCCTTGCCCGGTCCCTTCTAACAGATCAACTAAAAATTAATCATAAAATTTTTTTGATTATTAATTCTTTTAAACTGATGAGAAGGAGCTCATGGGACCAGCTGAACTTTGCTATGTTGAGTATGAACTGAAATTAAAAGAGAGTTGCTCATTGAGTTCTTCATCCATCTCATTATAATTTATAGAGCTAGATGATGATGTGAATTGAATTATATTAATTCATGAGTGAATTTACTATTATGGAGATTGAAACCGACTGATGGGGTGTGAATCATTCTTAAAATTTACTATAGAAGTAAGAAAGTTGTTTCCTTTGTTTATTGATACAACAAAAATATATCAATAAATATATTTATATTCATTTTCTATTTTAGGATAGTTTGAAAGTATTTATTATAACTTTTATACAACTTATTTAAGTTTAATTCACAATGTCGCAAGTTAATTATTTAATATTGCCTAAAAAGTCCTCTAAATAAGATGATGCGATAATGCTAAAATTATTAGTTTATATCAAATTTTATTCTACTATTTTTTTGTACATTAAAAATCATCTACTTGTATTTAAAATTAATTAAAATAAGACAATTGGTAAACAATTAAATAAATATTTGAATAAACATTTTTGAATATCACTTAGTCTGCTCGTATAAAGTTAGATAAGAGAGTTTGATCATTTCAGTAAAGATTACAAAAATATTCATTTAACTAATTTGCCTCCAAGGGGAAGAGAAATGTGAACGCTTTTGCATGCTTTTTTACTTTTTATTTCTTCTCTCCCTTTCAACTCAAATCAATAACCGATTTCTTAAAAATACTACATTCCTTTAGAATAATCTGAGATAAGAAATTAATAGAAAGAAGAAATTAAAATTTAGTATGCTCTTGATTTAGCTTCTATCAAGACTAAAATCAAGCCATCTTCAGCCCATTTAAAAGGTGCAGCACTTAATAAACATAGTTGTGTAAGCTGTGGTAGAAGTAAGGAATCCATTCCCACTAAATCTAAATCCTGCCATAAAGTAGCCAGGATAGTAAATTTATAATCTTACAAAAGATTTAAATGAAAATATTTTTTGTGAATGTTTAGCATCCATAGTCCACACCATCTAAAGTTGAGGAGTATCTAGATATAGAAGGGTCGGGAAAACTCTGCACGTAGCAATTATCGTAAGAATCCGTCACTGCTAAGCCAGCAGGTTACGCACACCTACCTCTCTTAATCAATATGTAAAAAACTGATTATAAAAGCTTATTAATCAAAGCAAGAGTGTTAAAGTTTTGAGCTGTGGAGTCTTAAGTCAAAGACCAAAGATATTTACCAGCAGGACATTCTCTCCAAGCAGAAGCATCAGTTTTAAAGACAGTTAAGCTAGTGTCTACATTCAGTGATCCCCAAGAAAGGGTTTGCGACACAGTGCCTGCCATTCTAGATAGAGTATCAAACTGAGGTCCTTTCACTATGAACGCTTTCAAAAGGTTAAGTAGATTTTTTAAAACCTCACAACTATAATTAAGTTGTTAGGATACTTTGCACTTATCTTGTACTCGTAATCACTAGACTTGTCACTAGTTCCGAATCCTTATGATGACCATTCTGAGCTCTACCTTACAATATATTGAAATGAGGAGCTGCTGCCGCCTGTACTATCTCTTCCATCTTTTCCGTCTTTACCGTCCTTGCCATTTAAACCATTAACTCCGTTTTTACCGTCTTTACCATCGCGACCATCTTTTCCATTGATTCCATCCTTTCCTGGTGGTCCCTATTAGCCCAATGGACCTGGAGGTCCGGCTGGCCCATAATTATAGCTAAATATTGGGATATATTTACCCTGCGATTCCTTGTTCTCCCTATGGTCCAGAAGGTCCAACAGGACCTTGTTCACCTTGAAGTCCCTAGTCTCCTTGTTTCCCTTCGATTCCCTAATCTCCTTAGTCACCTTTCTCTCCCTTATCCCCTTAATCTCCTTTTTCTCCTTTATCGCCCTGGTCTCCTTTATCGCCTTTGTCACCTTAGTCACCTTTGTCACCCTTTTCACCTTTGTCACCTTTTTCTCCTTGATCTCCTTTTTCGCCCTGATCTCCTTTTTCTCCTTGCGGGCCTTACTCGCCTCTAATTCCTTAGGAACCTTGATCACCTTTAGGGCCTGGTTCTCCTTTTGGGCCCGGTTCACCATTTGGACCCTATTCACCTTTCGGACCCTACTCACCTCTTGGACCCTGAGGACCTTAGTTTTACAGATTATCAGAGATTGGGGCTCCATCATTTTTCGGATTATCGTGAGTATCTGAATTTCCACCTGCTTCGTGACTTTTATTGCTATCGTCTGATTTGACTGGTCCATCTGAGTTCGGTTAATCAGCAGTGGTTTTGGTATCACTGTTTGATGGAGTTGTCGAGCTGTCATTGACTATTCCTGCAAAGCTACTATTTTTGATCTAGTTACCAGCAATAACATTATTATTAGGAGTCACAGTTCCCTGATTTGAACCTTGGCTATTAGTATTAAATGACTGATTTTTGCCAGAATTCTACTTCACAATCACTATGCTGTTCAGAGTGCTATTGCCACTCTCGCTGAAGGCATTTAGTTGCACTGCTTACTATCGCTGGCCAGAAGCACCGAAGGACCGAGCCGACTCATACTTGCTTTAACTCGTTGGATATATTTTACAAGATAGATAACTTAATGCTATATTGAAATTGGGTTGAGGAGATTAGAATTTTCAAAGTTAGTTTCAGTGAGATAAGAGTTCCTATTCTTTTAAAGTTTTTGTGAAAGCGCACTGCTCACTCTGCTGGTGTGATATGATTAAGTGAAGTGGATTGACAGAATGGCTATCAACAGAGACATTGATAGAGTTAAGACAGATTGATTTCGCATTGAACTAAATTACAAGTACTAAGTTGATTTCTATAATATCAACCAATCATTTTTTTAATTCAAATCTTTGAAATATGATGACTAAAGTTTTGCAGGTAGAATTTTCTCAAAGCTTTAAAATATTTAATTCTTCTGGAGGAAAGAATTTACTTTTAAAAACTCAAATCTCAACAAAAACTATTTTAATCATACTTTACTTTATAAAAATAATATATGCTTGTGAATATTTAATATGCTCGAGAGTTGATTATTTATTAGTAATTTGTGGTATAACAGCTTTTCCTAATATTTATTATACCTAATTAACTATTCCTAAAAATATAAAATTACTTATCATACCCATTCTGTCATCCTAATTTCTAAATTATTTTATAATCCTATTTTGGATTGCTATCCAATTAAATTATTGAAATTAAAAATCAAATTCTTAAGTTTAACTTTAATTGTAAATGAATGAATATTACATTTTAAAGAAATTTAGAATTAAATATTTAACTCAATTTTTCCATTCTCTTTGTAAAATCACACTATGATGAATTAATTGAGTGAATTAAATGAGCTAAATTAAAAAAGACGAGTAAGAACTTGATTTAAGAGTTGACTAGCCTTCTTGCACTCAAAGTGAAATCAATTCCTTCCTTCTTGCCCTCAAAAAGAAAAGAAATTTAAAGCTTATCAAAAAGGAGGAAAAAGCAAAAAGGCAGAAGATTATTCAGCAAAATTAGAATGGGGACTATTTCCAATAACAAGGGATTTAATAGGCCGAAAATAAAAATGTAATGAGCAACGATCTCCCTCCTAACTAGTAGAGCTTCATGAATCTTATTAAAGAAAATAAAGAGGCCTTTTCTATTTTATCAACCAAGTTCCAACAATTTATTGCCTCAGTGGAAAAGAAGTGCAATTCAATCTTTAATAAAAATAGCAATTAATATAATAGCTGCATCAGAAATCTTTCTGGTAATTCAAATCAGGAATAGATAAAAGAGGAAGAAGATAAATATAAAAACGAAGGCATACTTTAGAGCCTAAAAATATTGAAAGATAACTTAGAAAATATTAAAAGAATTAGCAATAATCTTTAAATTGAGATAATCAAATCAGGTTCGATCGAAATAAATATATAGGAGGAAAATCTTTAAATCTTATCAGCGTCTCATATCTGGTAAAGTGAAAATGAAGGCTTCTTAATTTTCCAAAGAATAGATACTGGCAGGTTTGATATCTTTGATTCAAAATAATTTCCAACCGCCAAACCTATATTATAAATTTAGAATTGATTTTTAAAATTATAAATAAAGTAATTAATTCGTTGGGGTGCGTTATATTCCCCCCGCCTGATTTTAATAATTTAGAGATGTCTATTGAAGTATTAGAGTGAAACAGAATGTGGTTTAATTTTAAAAGTCCTGACCACCTGACCACTGGTCAGAATGTCCGAAGTGAAAGGAAAGTTGGTCAGATTATATTCCCAGCCCATGTCCATATATCCACCATTGCAACGGTAGTGATAGAAGTCTCTTCCATCTCCCCATGTCTCCTGCCCTCTGCGGTCTGTCCCCCTCCCCTGTGCTGTAGATGTCTGTGCCCAAGGTGTGCCCCATGTTGAGCCGGGAGGTACCCCCCCGGAG
>JAJKFJ010010226.1:0-13950 GCA_027382625.1 Tetmemena sp. SeJ-2015 | reverse complement strand
GTTTAATAATCATGATCCTAATGCTATTTAAATATTTTATTTAATTTATTTGCTATTTATTATCACTAAATATGATCCTTAAATTTTATTTGAAAAAGTTAGGGAGAACCAAAAGAGTGTATTAATAAATAACCAAGATCTATTAATTTTAAAATAAATTTAAATTAGTTTAAAATAATTTTTTGAAAAATCTGATTAAATTTAAATATTTTTAATAGAATATTTATTTCTAATCTTTATGACAGAAATGATTTCAATATAAAAAAAAATAATGAACTTATTGTATAACTATATACGTACTTAGATTTTTATATTAGAATTTATCATTTCTGGCTAGAATTATTGATTGCCAAGGTTTTATAAAAATATAAATTGTGATGAAACTGATCTTTGAAACTTAATGAAAATAATTGGATTTGGCTATAAGTAGATTCTCATGAATTTAGTAATTTAAATTATGATTTTAGATTTTGCTCATTTTGTATTTAAATAATTTACCATAATACGAATCGATGTTCATCTGATGTTCACTTGTATTTTATGCTTCCATGCTCTGAATTCCATTGCTCTCTCCTTCATTAAGAAATCGTCAGTGCCTGATTTCTTGACAAAATTAAACTCTAAAACTTGCTTGAGAAGTAGAGATACTTCTCTAGCTGCATCATCCATTCGTCGCTGATACCTATTCCTAAAATTAATCATCTTTAGTGAATTTTTAAAGTTTTTTATGCTATCATCTATTATGAGATATATTTTATAGTTTTAAGTTATACTTAAAAATTAAGAAATTCTAAACTTTTTATGTGATTTAATTTGCATCATTAAAACTTAGATACTAGTAATTTTAGGCATACCATTGAAACTATTCTTAAGAAAACACTTTTAAATATAAGTATTTATTCCTAAAATATTCAATTTTGAAACACTAAAAGCTGCAAGGATTGCAAGACACTTCCCGATACCAAGTTCGAATCCAAGACGCTCAATTATTCTTACATCATTAGGGCCATATTCTCTCCCATCAAATTCATTCCAAATGAATGCTTCTAGAGCATATTTGATTGGAGAAACGTATTAAAGCCAGCCGATCCATTCAGGGTACTATGCTGAGTTAGAGAAGAAACCTCCGAACAGCATCATAGGCATCATCATCACAGGCGCTAATGCAACTGCTGACTCCTCTTGCTCAAATATACTCGACAGGAAGTAGCCAAATGAAGATGCGCAAATTACCAACATTAAGTTTATAAGGTAAGCCATGAAGTTACAAAATTAGAATTTGCTAATGTTAATAATGAAGAAATGGCCTGCTCCGTGGGTCAGGCCTACTCCAAAGTAAGTTACAATCCACCACAAAAGTGGAGTGAAGAGTTATATAGGGAGCTCTGCACTCACTTTAGTCAAGAAATATGGTGCTAATCAATATCCCAATTAAAAATAAACTTTATTATGATCTTAAACTTTACGTTATACATTTTATTAGCTTGTTCTCTCAAGAAAACTGGCCTCTCTTCCTAAAAAATTAGGATGCATCCCATCAAGTTCATCATTGTTTAGTTGATATCGCCAAATTATGATTTTATAAATCTTTCTTAATCTGGCAAAGTTTATAATAGTAGTGAAAAACAAGAAACCTGCTAGACCCATCTAGTCGACATAATTATTGCCGCTAAGGTTATAGAAAATAGCAAGAGTTATTAGCCCGATGAAAATAGTCTGCCCAACTTTAACTCTGATGTGGCGAGGATCTTTCTTAACATGCTCATTTACTCTCGCATAGAGGGTGCGAAACTGAACTCCAAAAGGTGCGTAATCTTTCTTCATCGTAGACTTGTCTATTTCTGGTAGAGTTAATTAAATACTATAATAAATGATAAAGCTATCATGATCTACTCCTTTGAGATAATAAATTAAAAAGTGATGGAAGGAAGAACCAACTTCTAGTATTGAGACTGGAGAAAGCCAATTTTTTTATCATCATTGGGAGTTTTGGGATAATTGACAGTTAGAACCTTCATGTAGTAGTCGGCAGGATTTGAAAACTTTGGGCAAGGAATGCCAATTTAGTTGAAGTAAGCAGAACTCTTATTTGCCTGTCCTTGGTACATAATTTTTATTATGTGAAGGATAAGAATAGATGATTGTGAAATTTATATTTAAATCAACTTTTGGCGATGAAGAAACAATCTGCCTCTATTTTACAATATATCATATCATTTCCTACTTTTAGGCCATCTTTCGAGTCTTTAGCCTTTCTTATTTCTTTAAGTAATTTGAATTATTGCATTAAATTTTGCTTTTATTTTATTACGTGAATATGTTCACTCTTAAAAAGAAAATTTTTAATACAGCCATAATATAATTTACCTTTGCTCAAACTATAGCAAAGGGATTTGCAATTAGTTTCACTACTTTTGAGATTCTTATAACATCAAATATTATGATGAGCTGCGATTGCTATGACTAACCACATCTTTCATAAGCCATTTCTTTTATAAACTCATTTGTAATTAATGAATTATTTTATTATCAGTGGCTATCAAAATTTAAATCACTTTTCTATTTCAATGACTTATTATTTGATATTCTTTTCATATCCTTCCCATAACATGATATGGCCATCACACATTAGTATGAGTCTGTCGAAAAGATTGAATGAGTCTGAACCTGGCTGATGAATAGTTGCAATTACAGTCTTTCCCTTTTTAGCAAGTGAGTCTAGGAGTTTGACTATTTAGTAGGCTTTGAAGCTGTCCAATCCTGAAGTCGGCTCGTCCAATAGAATAAGAGAGGGGTCAGTGATTAACTCAACTCCTATTTAAATAAAATTACTATTGCAGTTCTCTTCCTCTCTCCTCCTGAGAGAGTTTTGTGTTTGATAGAACCAACTTAAGTGTCAGCTGTGTGCATGAGGCCCAAGTCTTTTAATAATTCTTCAACTCTTTCATCTTGCTCCTCCTCGGAAAAATAAATTGAAATTTCATTGAGCTTGAGGCGAGCAGCAAATCTGAGTGACTGTCTCGGAGAGTAGTAAGAGAAGAGGATATCATCCTGCATCACGTACCCTGCCAAACTTCCAAACAGATTCTGAGTAAGAGATTAAACACACTTTAAAGTTTTAATTTTAGAGGAGTGGTATCATTTACCAGAATCTTCCCTTGAATCTTATTTCCTCTAGATGATGAGGCTCTGTCACTCAAAATATTGAACCTCTCAAATAAATTGTGTTATTAATTCCATTTAAATTTATATAAAATTATAAAATATAATATTTTCTGAAATAAAGTCTCTAGGATTAAAAACAATATTTTGGTCATTAATCAAAATTACAAAGATATTTTTTAATAAAATTGTTTAATATTGAGGAGAGAAGTCTTTCCAGCTCCAGATGAGCCCATGATAAAAAGGGTTTAGCCAGGCATTGCGAACCCACTCACCCCTTTAATAATGTTTAGCGTCTTAAAACTCTTTCCCTCAATCTGAAATATATTTTAATACTAAATCTTTGCTTCTTGTTTATTTAACTTGACATTGACATCGAAGGAAACATCTTGGAAAGTGACTTTGACTGGGTTTCATAATAAATTAGTTTGTAAAAATTATATTTATTAAGATTCTCCTTTGCGAAGCCAGTTTTTGAGACCTCATCATCATATCGGAGTTAGAGAGAGTCTGTAAATTTTCGGTCTCTTATAAACTATCTATTTAGAGTTAAAAAATAAGAGTTCTTACTAGAGTTATTTCTACTGTGATCACCTTTCTAGATTAAATTATTTAAAATCAAATTTCTACAATATTTACAAGAATGTAACCTTAATATAAAATCCAGATACAATATTTATACACTTGAAAGATTTAACTTTAAAAAAAAAGTTTTTCGATTAATGAACAAAGGATAAAAATTAATGGTTATTTATTAAGTTTTCTGTTTATTAATGATTAAAGCAGTTAGGTCTTGTACTTGAAGATCCTGGATGTGCCTACCAGATTCAAGGTCTTGGTGAGGTATGACTTGGTTTTCTTTCATATGGAATATTTCTCAGGGTCTGAAAGTATTTTATTATCCTTTAATTAATGTTAGCAAGCAAGAAAACTATTTATATTGATCACACATAATTAAATGACGTGTATCTCCAGTTATTTCTATCACTTTCTTAATTACCCAGCCTCAAATACGATAATTAATTCTATAAATATATTTGACCAAACTAAATCCTAATGAAAAAAAACTTATTCTCTCACAAGATCATTTACAAATAAATTTTGTTATTGGTTTGAGATTTAATAAGTTTAGCAATTATATTCCTCATATATAGAATTAATTTTTATAAGATGTAAAGCTTGAGATGATAATATAAAAAATATAAGAATAAAAAAGAATAAATAACAAATTAATTCATCTTTAATTATATTTAAATTCTATCCTCACTTTTAGAATAAAATTTAATCTTTAGCCAAGTTTATAGATCTTCTTTTAGACAATAGTGATATTATCTTCATTATAAATAGGTTCTTTAAAATCATTTCGTTTAATAAAATAGAAAGAGGAGTGTTATGGTTTTTATTGTTGTGGAATCAGACCTCTTTTTAAAAAAAAATTTCTTCATTGGAAACTAAATTTAATGAATTAATTAATTATCATATTTTTTGTGAGAATCAAATATCTTTTTTAATTTTAAATTAATTATCTGATCATTAATCTTTCCTCTCACAGTTATTTTCATCTTACAAAAGTTATTTATCGAAAATCAAGATTAATCTAAAATATTTATTTTTAATGTTAGCAAGGGAATCAACGAATTTCAAAGAAACTATAAGTCAAATTAAAGGGTATAAGATATTATATAATTTAAATAAAATATTAAAAAAATAAATTATAAATTATTCAATTTTAGATTAAATGAATCCTATTTTAATAAATTCTTCATTCTTTATATTGAATTAAATTAAATAAAATTTTTAGCAAAATTTCTGACTTTAATATATGATTGTCGTTTTAAAAATAAAAAATTATTTTCAAATGTTGAATTTATCTACACTAAACAGATTTAAGGGTTTGAATAATTAAAACCATAATTAGTTTAAGTTACTGAAGCCATGATCTTTATTTATATAATATAGAAAAGAAAATCATAAATTAATAAGAAAATGAGAATAATTTCTTTATTAATACTTATAATCATTCGAGTCAAACGCGAAATTACTCAAAAATAACTACATGATCCATCCTATCTCAGTTTCATTTTGACTCTAAGGTATGGATGTAGTCACCCTTATCAGTAGTAATAGCCAGTTCTCAACATCAACTCCATCGCAAAAATGTTGAGAGTGCCACACTATACTCTCGCATTTGAAAGTTGAAGATGAGAAAGTTAGGAGTTGCAGCTGTTCCTCATCGCATTTCTAAGTTTCAGTAAATCAAGGAGATAAAAGCAATTTTTGATGACTCGGAACGTCTTTCACACGTTCAAGATTCTAACTATCTATACTCCAACTAAAATATAATACATTATATGATACCCTATATTATCAAGCAATAACTAGGTCAATAAATTAAATTATTAATTAAAGAGTTATTTCGATTATCTTTTCGGATTATTATTTTTCTGGCTTTAAAATCTTTCCACTCGGCCTTCAATCCCACTCATTCTCCTTCTTAGAATTCCGATTTCATTTTTGAAATCTGCCATTTCTGCTCTTACGTCTGCCAAATCAGCTTTGGTGGCAAACTGAAACTTTTTCTCCTCATTGACTACTTGATTAGCCTGTAGTTGGTGGTACAATGCAAAAAATATATTTTTTCATATATTTAGAACAAATAAGGAGCCTAAGTGTAGGCAGGATTGCCAGAGGCACCTTTTTCAGTCACCATATTTTGTGCTTGCATGAGATTAGCTGCTCTCTAAAAAAATTATTAGTATTGGAATTAGATTATTTGAAAACTATGTAGATTTAAATTAAAATATGTTATAATTTAAACGGAAATCAGAAGTAACTCTAGAAAGGAATTTAAGAGAAGCGGACATAACAAGAATAAGCACAAGCTGAGATAATTGCTAATCCATGATTTCATTAATCAAGGTGTTCGTGACCATTAGGACTCGGGAATCTTATAGACACGATCTTTGTAATCCTCCTCGCGAGTAATCTTCATATATTAAGATTCGATTCTGACTGAGAAACTCTAAGCCAAAAAGGGTGAGCTGCTTTTGATGAATTTTTGAAAGGAAAATTTCCAAAGTATCCTAGTGTGGCGATTCGCTCATCTAATATAGGTGATATCTTCAGTTGAAATAGTGGAGAATATTGTTGGGGCTCAGTCCAAATACAATCACAACAGACACCAGGTCAGTTGAAATCATCATACCCTTAAATTTCCATCCTGAGCTCATTTTACGATTTTTATAATTGTCATTATTTTTTGCGTGCCCAAATATTCATAGAAAGGATAATATTAATCTAGGGGATAAAAGAAATTTCCAAAAGACAATCAGATTAGTAAGCTTTTGGCGGGGTATATCCTAATAGAAGTCTTTTAGACATGACCAACAAATCTCCCTATCCCTTAGAAAGCAGACTTTAGTGCCACATCATGAGTTCTTCAAATTCATTCATCTTGAACTAAAAAAAAACAATTATTTTGTGGGGATAGATAATTTTTTGTTTAAATATATGTCTATAATTTTAATAATTACTTATATTGAAGATTTACATCATCAAATAGAGACTTTATACTAGAACCTGAGCTCTCCGATTAGTATTTTAGTGAAACAGAAATCTTTTGCTTAGCTGAAACTCCAATAGTATCTATATGAGTAGGACTGTTTCTGTGGTCTGAAAAACTCTTTATGATCTCCTGACCTCTCTTGTTAGGTTTCTTATGGTGAGTGAAAGTGCTCGACTGCAACATGAATTGCTGCCACTGAGATTGCTTCTATTCTTCGGGATAAGCTTCCCGACTTTACTTTTCCATTGTCATTAGGAGGAGAGGTGATGGCTTCCATGCTGCAGGGATATCATCTTGCTGATAAGTATTCTGATACCTCTTGTTTTATTTCTACTAAGAATTTGAGTTATAAGCTTTCTTCCTTGATGCGATTTCATTGAAAAGACTCGGAAGATGGTCAGTGCTTGCGCAATAAATATTTGTAAATTTAATCTTGAAATTTGAATTTAATCTCAATAACATTTAAATTTAACATTAAATTCTATCTATTAAGTTTAATACTGGACAAGATAAATAAATACATATAATTATATAAAGTAATTTACATTTTTTTAATCACTAAGCTTATAAAATTTATATCTTAAATAATTAAAATCTAAATAAATTTTGATTCGAAATGTATTACAATTTACCTAAGTTACCTAATTTTAAGTTTTTTATCTTTATGCTTAGTGATGCAATCCCTGTAGTAATTCACTTGTAATTAAAATTAAGTTTTTATTTCATTAAAGTGTATTTTGGTGGTGACTAAGACAAAACCTCGTGAGAATTAAATAATATTCAGCTAAAGCTAATTATAGAAGCTGTCTAGATAGTATGCAAAATGAAAAAGTCTACAACAATTTAACTTTTCTTATTTTTGAATAGTCTAAGAATTTTAAAATTCTATACTTTAATTTTGCTGATAAATGCAAGTAAGAAACTTCTTAATTAATATTATGGAATAAGTAATAATATTTTTGCAAGAATTTTTAATAAATAAGATATCAAATTCTTCAAGGTGAGCATAATGTTAATTTGTTTTAATTTAGAACTTTAATTAAATAAAAACCAAAGTATTTAAAGCATTGTACTTGACTCTCGATTTCGGTTATTATCTGAGAAGTATTTATTACTTCTCTTAATAATTGAAATTTATTGTTATTATATTATTTCACAATATGCGTTCATCACAAATAGGAAGGCATTAAATGATCCTTTTAAAATAAATATATAGATTTATTTTTTTTATTTCATGAACATAGCATTATGCCCTAAAAAATTAGCTCAGTTAATACTTTAGAAAGAAGTATATTTATAATAAGTAAATTAGAAATTTAATGCACTTTTAAATTATAAATTTTATTGAGTTCTAATATACAAACACATATTGGCAAAGTGTAATCTGGGAAATAATATTGTTTTAAAATTAATCCTTATAAATTTCTAATTTAAGTTGCTAACATAATTTTGATAAAAAGACGTTTTTAATTAGAAGAGGATTTAGATGAGAGGAATAAATACCTTGAAAAAAACTTATTAAAAGTATTCAATATACACCTTCTCAAAGAGATTTTTCATCTCTAATTATTATAATTGTTTTTTATTTATTAAAATAATCTTATGAAATATAATTTATACTGATTGAGTTAAAGAAATAGGAGTTAAGAATGGACATAGAAGTCTTTAAGAAGGGAACACTTAATGTGATCAGCCATTATTTTTAAGCACATACAACATTACATACAAAAGGTGTTTTTCCTTTGGCAAATTTGAATTCTTGAGCCAAAGAATTTAAACAAATCCTAATTCTAAATTTAAATATAAATGTCTGCTTTTATCTTTAAAGTTAGAAGAAAGCCTTATAACAGAGAAATACCTTGCTCTATGATATTATGATGCAGTGAGAAGATTGCATCGAGAGACGAAGAGCTGTATTAAAAATTTAAAGCTCTAATTTTTAAATTAATTTTATTAAAAATGATTGTAGTCTTGGCAAACAATCCATTCAAATACTGATTATATAAAAATATCTAATTAATTTATTAATTTTTGAAATTTTGACAATGATTCTTTTATTTTAGGAGAATTATTATGAGCTAGTGGTAAGTTTGATAAGTCTAAAATAAAAATGGAGTGAAAAAAAATAATAAGATGACTACTTAAAGATTAATACGAATCAAAGTACTGAGGTTTATAGGAACGAAAAATTCTTTATTATTTGAGATTTCATAAAAAAATAACTGCAATTTAATGAAGTGAACTTGCATACTTATTTAATTTATGCCTTTTTTTAAATTAAATTAATTGTAGCATTCTCTTGAAGTGATTTATAATCATAAAGCTCTTGAAATTGGAAGCACAACTAGATAGATGCTTAGAGTATTGAATTTGATTAAACTTGATGATAGTTTAAAAAATATATTAAACAAGAAAATGCAACCTATAACCAAAATTACGTCCCCTCCCCTGTTCTACGGTAATCAAATATAAGAATATACTTTTATCTTTTATTATCCTCATTGCATTTTTCAGCAGCAAAAATTGCTATCTCTAGAACTTAAAATTTTAAGCTCTATCAAATGGCATAACTATAATCTTTAATTTTTAGAAACCTTCACTAGTACTTCTTAAAAACATTACTATTAAATAAGATAACTTAATTTTCAAATAAATAATCATTTATTTTTTTACAATTAAATGAATATTTTAAGAATATCTAAAATATGTTTTGGCTAATTGAATTCAGTCTGTAGATTAGAGAGATAGAGAGAAGAATTAAATACTATGAGTTAGAGCTGTTATAAACTCTGTATTATTGCAAGATGATAAAAAAGCATAGATTGAGAGAAAACTATAGGCTTTATTTATACGATGGAAGTTTTATCAAATATAAGATTTAGGTCTAGTTTTATAAGATCAAGCAATTTTAAATATAGATTTTATAGTGTTTTAAGTTTTTATTTCTGCTTTACTCAAATACGATAATGCGCTTCGGTTAACTAGCCAACTTCTCAGTATATAAGATCAACAGAGCTTGAACAAAAGCAAAGGAAATGCACGAGCAATATTACAGAATAACAAATAATTAATCCAGAAACAGAATTAAGCAATTAAGGAACTATAAAGTTTATTTTACTTTACACTATATAATTAGGCAGTCACATTTAAAATCTAATTTAATTAAAATGATTCACTTTTTTAGTAGAGAAATGCTATATATTGAGTTAAGGGCTCAATTTTTCCATAGATATTTTATCATTTCAAATTTTTAATATTTTTTTGCTTAAATTTTTAAATAAATAAAAACTTTATTGATTTTATAATATAATATTTTTGCAAGAATTAAACATATAATGAGTTAATAATGAGAAATTCAAATTTTGCATGAAAATTATAATTGAAAGGACAACAAATTCATTGACAATGAACGCAATTTTATGGCATTTATTAGTGAAGCAAATTTATTTAAATTAAAGTAGATTTGTTTTTGATGTTTTACTAACCATTTAAACTCTTATTATGGATTGATGCTTAAGAGTTTCAATATTTTATCTCTAAATTATTGAAATATAAATATATAGGAGTTATTATATTAGAAAATTTTATAATCTTGGCATTTATAAAAATTTGTTATTGAGCTAGTCATTAAAATTTAACTGTCATTTCGTCGCCTGAGAAGAATTACTCTGAAGTCTTTCTCCTCAGTAAGTTCTGTGAAGATGTATAATAGTAGGGGCTAATTCGTTAAGAGTGAGATAAGTTAGATGGAAGACTATCACACATAATAAATATGCTGCATCTTGAAAATAATTCTAAATAGGCTTGACAATAACCTGCCTCACATCGTTTTACTTGAAGGCGAAACACAAATCATGAAATCTTCAAGCCTCACTTGCAAAATTTAGTTATATTTCCACCTCTTGGTTTCACCAACTTGCTGAGATTTTAGGGCTAAATTTTGATAATCGAATTTAGTATATTCAAGACCACTTTTTCACTTCTGCTGCACCGAGAAATCTCTTTAAGTTTTAAGTGATAAATTATTTGCAGACCAAAATTTGGTGATTTTGTGTGTCATATGACATTAAGGGCTAAATTTTGAATAGATACTAACGAGAAAAAAGTTTGTATATATTAATTATGGACTGCAATATTTGCATTCCTTATATTTGTTTTATCTTCTTAAATCTAGAGAAACAAAAATATTCAAAAATAACTTTTAAAAATTACTTTTTTAATATAGTAGAAAATATTATGAATTTTTTTTCTGGATAATTTTTTTAATTTATAATAGTGTCGCTAACCATCTCTTTATATTTTCTCATTTCTTTTTAGGTCGCAGTATATCAAGTATGGTGGTGAGCTGATCCTCCATCGAGCTCATTTTAGCTTACATTTTGTTGACTTTTACATAAATGTTAAATATTTTTACCTCAATGTTGTCCACTTGGTTTTACATTGCGCCAATTTGGATTTGCATAGAGTCGATTTGACCTTGCATGCCAATCATATTACTTTTGAGGAAAGCCACATCATGCTAGACAGTATTCAGAGTGTAATGGATTCCATCCACATTCAATTCTAAGGCGCTAACTCTATCCCGAAGATCATTTTAAACCTCTAATTTTGACAATATTTTTAAACTGCCTTTAAGCTACACTTTACAATTTTTATTTATATTTCAAGGTTATTAAATTACACACAGATAACATATCGAAAATAGAACTAATTTTAAACTAAAGTTAAAGTTAAATCTAATAAAGTGCCACTTAATTTAATTATCTGCAATCTAAATAAATTTTAAAGCGATAATCTTAAAACTGTAAGAATTTAATATTCTTGATACTGGGGTGTTCAAGCGTCCAGGTCTTAATTTTTGACTTTTTTCGTTATAACAATAACTCTCTTACATAGAGAAAGAGAGAAATGTTAACAAAATATTCTCTACTGTTTTTATTATCTATGTTACAAATGCCTCTGAGACATTGAAATAAAGTTATAAACAATTATTAATATAAAATCTTTAATCTTGAAGTGACATTTTCCGAAAACTGATAATTAATTTCAATTTTTTACTAATGATTTCTATTTTTCACCAAAAAATTTCTATAATTTTGAAAACTGATGATAAAAAGGGTAAAGTAAACTTTAGGGAATGTAATTAATAATTAATTTCAAAACCAGCACTTATTAAAGTTCTAGTTAAGAAACCATCTTATTATCCTATGTAAGTTTGCGTCAATATTAAGTTTTGTAGGGATATTTAGAACTCAGTGGGTAACCACTAACATTCAAAAATTTCCTACTATGTATACATTTAATTTGTTCTCTTCTTAAATTAAATTGAAAATCAAAGATAATGAATGATAGCAAAGTTAGAAATATTTATTTTGTGAACAAATTTATCTATTATCTTGAGAATCGCATTCATTATATTGAAAAATTATGATATAATGAATATGCAATTTAATAAACTTTGTCTATAGTTTTAATTAATCAAAAAATAAAAGAATTCTTATTAAATAACTCAAATTCTTAACATATATATAAGAAATAAAATTGACATTTGGATTCTGATCTTTCTATTTAGCAGCAATATGCTGATCGTGCAACCTTTAAAGATGAGAACCAGTTGATAATTTCCTAAAGAATATTAACATACATATACTAACTTACTTATAACCGCTTCCTTTATTATAGTTTATTAAACATAAAGTTAAATAAATTACAATTGAATCATTTATATTCTACTCATGCAACACAATTTGTATCATTATAAGCCTATTTATTAAAATTTAGCTGTTTCTTAATGAAATTCCAATTTATTTTACATTTTTGGGACTGAAAACCAACTAAACCTAAATCCAAAAACTCTAATTATTTAAGTACAGATAGAATTTTAAAATCCAACCCAATAGCATTTCCACTCTGATGTGGTAGAAGCTTCTCTTTGCTACAAAATTCTTGGTATTTTATTTTGTTCTGAAGAAGAAAGAGAGACGATAATTACTTAGTGAATTTTCTGAGCAACTAAAAATTCTACATTTTCAAGCCTTTCTCTTTAAATTTTTTAAGAATTGTATACTTTATAAAAACAGACGATTGATTATTCTCTTTGCAAATAAATTTCTCATCTGATGAGACTTCAATTACTTTATATATTTTTAATTTTAACTTCCTCCTATTGGGTCAATGACAGGGTTTCTATTTTTTATTTCTTCAATCTCTTTGTCTCTTTAAATTTACTACATTATATTATGATAAATATTGCTAGAGTTTAAAATCCTTGATTATTTTTCTATTTAAATTAAGGAAAAATAACTCAAAAATTTTTAATCATTATATTTACAAATTAGTCTTTTTTTTATTGGTAAATGAGATCTAAGAAGTTTGCTTAATAGTTTTTAAACTTATTTTGGTATTTAAGAAGAATCAGAGGAAAAATTAACTTCAAATTTTAATTTTAATTTTAATCTCATATGTTGGTTATGTAAAGAGTAACAACCATTGTCCCAGTTATCACAAAAATGAGTCCTTTCTAGCTCATTTGTTTTGCAGTCAATCAATAAACTATAAAAACTTTTTATTTTAAGATTCTCATATCACTGCTCCATATATCCATAAATTTCCTCCTCTTCTTACCACAATAAAAAGATACGCTTTTTTTAAAAGTCTATTCTCTGTCGAGTTTTTTTTATTCCAATGCCTTAATGCGTTATTTAAAATATAAAGCTTAGAGCGAAACTATTTTAAATAATTGCGATTTGCTTATTTTTCATATTAGAATATTTTGTGAAGATTACGTACCCTCAAAATTTCATTAATGTGTTGAAAGAACTCTTGACCTCCCTTGGTGGTCTAGCCAGGAAAAGCATTTTAGTTTTGAGGCTGCTTGGTAGAAAATGTCGTTTAGTAATCCGATTTGTGCTAGCTCTTCTAGCTTTGTTGAAAATAAGGTATTTTGAGCTAGCCAGACCACTATCCTTTAAAAGTTGATGCATTAAACCAAATAAATAATCAATATCATTTTTATAATTATTAATTAAATTTTTAAATATATTTTTGCACGTCAAAATCTAATAATTTTAAAAGTCTAATTTTGAAATAATTAAATAAAATTATCTTTTTGCCTTACTCATTAATTAATTATTCTAACAATCAGGGGGGTAGTCAAAAATATTTTGAAATTAAAATATGTGAAAAAGAATCTCAGACTTGATTATTTGAATATAATTGACGTT
>JAJKFJ010010219.1:0-13951 GCA_027382625.1 Tetmemena sp. SeJ-2015 | reverse complement strand
ACGAAGCAGAGCAGAACACTATTCAACTTATGTACACTCAAAATTTAACAATCAAGAATTCCACATTTGACTCTAACTTTGCAGAAACACTATCGAAGAATATTTTTATTGGCTTTTCTAATCTCACTATAGATATTATGAAGATAATTAATGTTTTTGGGATAAAAAAATAACTCCTCTCGTTTTTTAATAGTACCAACTTTAGCGATAATGAAATGTAAGAATAAAATGGTATTGCTTAAAATAAATAGTACTTTGTAAGCGTAGCAAGAAAGGGCTGATTCTCTTAATAACAAATTTTTTTATTTTTAAAGGAAGTTTTATACATGCCATCATGAATTCTAATCAAATCCATTTTTTGTTAAATAGAACAACAAATTATAAAATATATTAAAATGAATAATACATTTAAATTTTTTTCCTCAATCTGTTGAATTTGGAAGGTTTGGTAATGAGCTTTAAATTTCTATAATTTAGAATAATTGTCTAATAATACTAAAATGATATAAGGCGAATAAAAAAAAATATTTTCATTGGTATCTTGTAAGAGTCTCAGATTAGTTTATAAAAAGCCTTTCACCTATATGAAAAAAAAGAAGTTAACTTATCTAAAATAACTTGCCATTAATGTTTCTGGTTGAAGATGATGATTATGTCTCTATTTCTAAATTTTTGGGGTTTAACTTATAAAATTAATCCACTTAGTTTATATCTATTTTAATTTTTGAGAGAAATAATTTTGATTTCATTAATTTTTCTTTACTAGAAATTCTCTGCTTCTATATTAGTCCCTTCACAATTATTTAAAATAAATTAAATTAAAGTTTTGAATGTGAGCATAAGCAATTCAAACTTTAAAAATGGGTATGCGTAATTAGGAGGAGCTATTTACATATCTGGAGAGTCAACTATTGACATCAAGCAATCTGCCTTTGAAGGAAACTATGCTTCCTCTTCTGGAGGAGCTATCTATGCTCAAGGTTTTACCCATTTGAATATTATAGACTTGAAAATGAAATTATATAGGATTTATAATTCTTTAATCTTTATATCCAAATTTAATGATGATCTGATTATTCAGATGATAATCCTTCAAATATAGACCAATTAAATGTAAGAGTTGCTAATCTATTCTAAGAAAAAATTATCAAAATATCTCAAATTTTCCATAAGAACTAAAAATTTATTATAAAATATTTATATGAATTGATTGCATTGTAAATTATTATAGACTCAGAATTTTCAAAGAATTTTGCTTAGGATTACGGAGCAGATCTCTATGCGACACAGTCAATAAATTATCTATCGTTTAATAGCAGTATAATCTCCAATTTTTTAGCTCCAAGCAGCATCTACATGAGCCAGTGCAACTTTTTCTCTAAATAACTTTCTATAATAAGTAAGACGGAATAATTATTCATGCAATTTAGGGAACTCATAGATTGAAGTGCTGTCTATTTAAGGTGGGTCGATTTACTGCTATAAAAATATTTTTATTATTCAAATTTTAGCTTAGACTGCCAAATGTTTTGGATTTATGAAGCTCAAATTTAAAACTCGACATCTCAAGAAGGTGGAGCCATCTATCTAGAATTCTCATAAGATTTCAAAGATAAAATGCAAACATCAGATAAAGTGAGCACAAAGATTTTAAAATGATTGGGTATTATATTCGAGAGAATTTGAAATAAATTATCATTAAAAGATAGTGAATTCGATTTTTGAAAATTGTCAGGCAACTGAAGGAGAAGGTGGAGGAATACGAATTAAGAGTGAAAGTAATTTAATTTTAGAGTGTGATCTAGACTCTAATTCATAACTCTACTTTCATAAATAACTGGGCTAAGAATGGCGGAGGGACTTATCTTGAATGCGGCGAGCCTTATGTCTGCAAATTCAATTTCTCAGGTTAAAATACCTATATCAATAATTCGGCGAATCAATCTGGTGGTGCTTTATATTGGAATGACGTGCAACCCTCTCTTCTCGCTTCCAATTAATTCTTGTACTAGAATAACTCAGCCGAAATATATGCAGACAATATTGGCAGTTACCCTCTCAAAATTATAGCTATAACCCAAGCATAGTAATAAAATTAAAATTTCTATTAATTTTAGTATGAAGAGCAATTGCTAAGAGCTGGAAGCCAAAACAATGAAGAGTAAGAGAGGAGGAATATGAATTCATAGAATAGACTTTTGCAGGAAGATAATTAAGAAACTGAAGAAACATAGTTTGCTCTAACGAATTTGAGAAGTGGAGGGCAAATTACTCCAATTTATCTAGCTTTGGCAGATCCATATGGCTAAATTGTCGGCATAGAATCTAGCAAAAAGCTAGACATCGTTTTGAAAGCCACCATATCTACTTCTAAAGATGTTAGCCTCTACCTCGCCTCAATTACTGGTATTAAAATTAGAATTTATTTAGGTATAACGACTTTCTATTCCTAAAATGGAGTATATGTTGTGCAGAATGTAACTTTTACTGCGGCGCCTGGCAACAGCTATTAGCTTTCCTTCACCTCTGAAGGTATAGATGAAACAAGACCTGCAAATCTAGAATATCTGTAAGAGCTTAATGGGCGAGATTCAATAGATTTCTTGCTTAATATAACGCTAAGGAATTGCATAGCTGGAGAGAGTTTCACTTCGACTGGGGCGTAAGTTTACATCTCTTATTTTCAATTTTCTTTACAGATGCGAGGAATTTAAATACTAATCTATAATAAATGAATGTGCTGAAGGGAAGTATTACTCTTTAGATGAAATGACCGAGCCTGGATAGTGTCAAATTTGTCCTACTTCTCAGGCTATTTGTAATGGTGGCTCAAATATTGGACCTGTTCCAGGATATTGGAGACTATATACATATATGCAAATTTTTAAGTTTAAAGAGAAAAAGCAATGAAACTAAAGTATTCATTAAATGTTTCAACTCAGCTGCTTGCCTGTAAGTTTTTTAGTTTACTTAATTTTTAGAGGAATGCTTTCTCCTAACAATAATCCGCAAGGTGACTGTGCTGCAGGTTATAAAGGCATTCTTTGTGCTGGTTGCCAAAGTGGCTATTAGGCGACTAGTTCTTTTGATTGCGCAAAATGTCCAGAATTTAAAGTAAATGTCTCTCGAATCCTTATAATCTTCATGGTTGAAAAATCAAACAATATATTTTATTTTGCTGGACTGCTCTTGGGCTTAATGATAAGATCAACATTAAAAGGCGCTGTAAAATGGAATTTTTCTTTAAAATGTTAATATCGATTCTTAGAGTCTTAAGTAAAAATAGTTTTACTTTTAAGCTTTAATGATTTAATATGTTTCAAAATTATTTATTACAAAATTATTTTGAATAAAAGCTGCAAATAGCAAAAATATTACAAGCGTTTTCTAGAAGATCTTACTGAACCATATCTAGCTGATAATGCTAACTGCTTCTTTCGATTTCAATTGGCCTCAGAAAATATTGTAGTACTTTGAAATCAACTCCACAGTTGGAGATGCCTCATTTCAAATCTTTTCAATCGATTGCTTCCTGGGTAGTGATCTGGAATATCAAATGATATTTTATTATATAAACTTACACACACAAAGTATAGGAAATTATGGAAATTTTATTAAGAATACTTTTTTATTGATGTCTATAAATAAATGAACTCCCTCTTATTATAATTTAAAGTTATGTTAAATAACTCTTTAATTCATTAAATTATTGCTAAGTAAAAAATAAAACGAGTTAGACTGTGGACTCGAATAACGACAACGATGACACACAACTACCTATAAGAATTTTCTACTTCAAACTATTAACAATTTTATTAAGTTTCATTTCCTAATTTCAAGTTGGTTATGTTTTCTCTGCTGCCCATAATCTTGGCAGTTATAAGCTTCATCTTTTGGAGGGTAGTTTATCGGAAGAGTAAAGCATAGGATTAAATGCTAGCAAGTTTTATCTCCACCATTGTTATCTTGCTTTTCCTTGTGCATCCAAATATAGTAAAGTTCGTTTTCAACGCTTTCAAGTAAGTTATTTTTATGAATTCAATTATTTTAGCTGCGTTGATATAGACGGAGAGGAGAGAGTGAAGAATGTTTTAGAAATAGTTTGCTACTAAGGCTACCACACTCTCTGGGCTTTAGGAGTTGCGTTACCTGCTTTAATTATTTGGGGCTTTGGTATTCCATTCTTTTCTCTGGTCTTGCTAATCAGACAAAAAGAAAGACTAAACACACTATCTGTCAAAAAAAAGTGATCACATTTTTTAAATCAGCCAAATTATTTCTTCTAAATAAGATAAAAATGATTAGTCTCTATTAAAATTAATTGTTGGAACCGATCTATTAAAATATTATTAAAATTATGCCTCAATACTAAATTAATTTAAAGTATGGTTTCTTGTTCAGAGGATATAAACTCAGATTTTACTACTGGGAGTCCGTGATAATTTACAGAAAGATTGCCCTCATTTTTATATAAGTGTTTCTTGTCAAGTATGGCGTTGCAGTTCAAGCTTTGACTGTTCTGATGCTCCTCATATTTTTCATGGGAGTAAACCTCACTTAAAATCCTTTTGCGACAAAGACGCTTAATATTAATTGCAGTTTTATTTTGTATAGATTTATAATTTAACCAACTTGAAACAACTTCGGTGGTGGTTTCTATAATAACTATATTCTGCGGCTTGTTTTTTATAGTCTCAGTTGATGCAACAGACGTCCAGACTCAAAACAAAAATTATTCTCAACATTTTCTTAAAAAGACAAATATATTTTAAATATAGGGACTTTAATTTTATGAATAAATATTAATTTCATGAAAGTATTTTAAAAAACTCACACATATATATCTTTTATTTATGTCAAAAATGATAGAGCTGAATTAAAGTCTGATGCAAATAAAAATTGGAAAACTGTCATCAGATCAATATTATCTCTGATTTTTAATTTTTCCCTCTGAACTGTTTGATAAACTCTTTCTCTTTAATCATAGCTCATAAAATTATTTGGGTATTAAACTGGTGTTCAAAGCTCTTCCACATAGATGGTTCTAGATTCTTCTACCTAGCTCTTTTTGTATCTTAATTAAAAAAATTGCATAGCAAATCTTGTGATCCTATTGAGCAACATCCTGTTTTTCACTTTGTTTGTTTTCAAAATTTTCTTTCAGATAAAGACCCTACTAGCCAAGAGCCTGCCCTAAATCTACACCTCACTTTTTCTCTGTGGTAGACATTCTAAATACTAACTCATACTTCAGCAAATAGAAATCTAAGAAGAGAGTAACATGCTCAGGGAGTAGTTTTGCATCTATTTGTTTTTTCTGAATGTAAGTTTAGTGAATAGCTGCTGCAACTTGAGAATTTGATAGACAAGGGGGAACTTGTGCTCAACGAGAATAATCTAAAGCAAATCTTACAGTATCTCAAGAAGGAGAAAGTACAAGAGGCAGCTCGTCCAAAAATTAAAACAAAAATGCAAAAAGTAAAAGAGCCAGAAATAGCATTTAATAAAAGGCCAAGAAAATCAAAAATAAACAAGTTTAGAACCTTAAGCAGCAAATTATTTTCATTTATTAAGAAAAAATTTAATTCATGAACGAATCTTAAAAAAGACTTGTGGTAAATAAAGACAAAGTCATGATTGAAGAAGAGAGTTAAGAAGCTCTAACTATCATGCCTAGTCTTTTGGAGAAATAGGAACAAAAAGTTTTAATAATTAAAATTAAGTTTCATTTAAATTAAATTTATTCAATTGTGGAGTTTTTTTTAAAATGAGATTCAGTTATGAACATAAGTGACCTCAGCACTATAATTAAGATTTGTGAATATTGTTGAAATCACTTTCAGTTAAAGAATTACTTTAATGCAAATATCTTTCAATAAATTATTGTTGCTCTATTTAGCCTTGAGGAGTTCCTATATTTTTGATAATTATATTCAGCTTTAGATGAAAATAAGGATTTCTATTTCTCATGAATCAATTGAATGAATAAAGTGAAAATTAAGAAGTACTCAATTATACAAATCTAGCAATTAATTATAAGATTTCTTATAATTTTTTTTGGAATTAAATATCCTAAGAATTTAAAAGAAAGTAATTGAATCTTCAAAGGAAAATTAAGCTAAAGCAAAATATCAGAAATGAAGTAACATATTTAATCTCCTCATATATTTTCATTATTTTTTATATCATTTGGCTTATTACCTTTTGCACTAATTTATTTGTAATTATCTTTCATTCAGGAGTCAACAATTTCTCCAAAGCATGAGCAAACGAAAGATGTCTATTTGACTAGTGTTCACAGTAGTACTTAATGTAGTGGAACTTTTGTTATTTTAGTTGCTTGATTGAAATAGTACTGCTCTAGAAAGCCTTCGAAATCAATTTAAATGAACAAAGAAAAAAGTTCTTTTTATTCCTCAAGTGAAAAAATTAAACAACCAGAGATACTACTTTCTCTCATGCTTTCGAGAAATATTAAATTCAGGAAAAGGAAAATATTCTTGTATGAATTCTATGGAGTTAAAAGCAAGTCAACTTGCATTAAAAATTTATAATCTTGAAGCATATGAAGAATTGATATAGATATCTCTTTATCTATGATCTCTCTTTTATTTCTTTTTATGCTTCCAAAACTTTCTTTGAAATTCTGCATCAATTCTAAGATAGTATGCATAGCAATTTAATTCATGGATTAATAATTTAATTATTTTTAAAAGTAGGAGAAAAAAAGCATATTAAGGTAGACTATAATTTGTTAGAAGTCACTGAGAAAAACAAATTAAACTAGGGAAGTAACATTATTGATATTTTATTATATGAGAGAGTTTAATATTTAAAAGAAAAAAATTCCTAACATGCAATTGTATGTTATTTAAAAGCAAAATTAGAGAAAGGATTTTTAATATTCATAAACTAAAAGCTATATTCTTATAATTTGCTTTATTTCATTTAAAATATAATGATCTAGATTAAATTCTTTTTCATTTTAAGAAAGTTTTATTGTGGCACACTCTTAACATTTAATTTTATTTATTCTTTCTGATTCACTTTATATTGCTTTATATAATGATAGTCCATAAAAATCTGCAAGCACTAGATCTTTGAGCAAATAATAAAACTCTGAACTATAAAAGAAGTCTCAATTTAAGACTTTGGGATTAAATAAGAGTCCTAATTAATTTTTTTAATAGAAAAAATGACAGGAAAGTGAAGATGCACATAAAAAATAGCACAGAAGCAAAGAGTGATGAATAAGCAAAGAACTACAATTTAAACAAGAAGTCAAGTAAAACCTAAATGCTTAAAAAGAGCTCAAAGTAGTAGCCCACTTCAGAAGTAGTAAGGAATTCCGAGGGCAGCTCAATAATCAAGCAAAATGACAGTGAAGGAAAGTCATCATCTTCTGATGATAAATATGCAGTAACGCCAAGTTTAAATTTAAATTAGTTATTTTAAATGAGCAGCCATGAAAGTTAATAGCAAAACCAAAATATATACAAAAGTACTCAACCAAAATATTTTAATGTGAATGAGTTACAATAAGACATTGTTGACTTTTGAGAAATGGAGCACCATTTAAACTTAATTTAAAATTTAAGATACGAGAGCTGAGGTTCAAGTAATCAAGGTTTATAGAAAAAACGCTCATATAGCAGAATTAGCCAATGATTTAGAGCAAGAGCTTATTTAATTAAACTAATAAATTATTTAATTTATTTATTTTATAATTAACTCTGCATCCATAAGAAGCATTTATATATCAAATAAATACCATTTAATTTAGATTATAAATTCTAAAATATGGAGCATATATAATTCCTAAAATTAAAGCATTTAAATTCAAATCATAATCTAAATAAAAAAATTTAAGGAAAAATATTAAATGAATTAAATATGAAGAAGAAGAAGAAGTTTATTTTACAGAGAATTTTATAATTAATTCTTTTAAATTTTAGCCTTAAATTTGCAATAACCTATAAATTTATTTATCATAAAAATTAAAATTTAATTACTAAATTTCATTTGTAATATTGTTTCAAAAATATTTATCTTATTAAAAAAATATTTATAGCAACAATTATAAATCTTTGGTGCTTAAAAATATTATTTCTTGCAATTTACATCATGCCTCACTAATTTAATCTGCTTAAGAAAAAAGAAAATAGATATTAAAAATAAATATCACTGAGACTATTTTTGTAAAGTTTGAGATATTTTAATGTGTAGTAGGTATTAAAGAAAATAATTATGAACTTTGTCTTTTAATATTCTAGATTTAATTAACCACTTTGCGACTTTATATTTGTAAAATTATAAATTTAAACGCAAATTTCAAGATAAAATTGCTACTCTTTAAATTATATATTAGCAATAACTTTATTATAAATTTTCATAAAATATATAAATGAGAGGAGAATAATTTCATTTAATTTAATGAATTAAATAAAAAATTTAACAATTAAATAATATTTTATTTTTAATTACTAGTTTAAAAAATGAAAATTCTGTAATTCTCAACAAAAATGAAGGCCCTAGAAAGCCAAAAAATGAAAATGAGTGATATCTTAACTTCTTGAAGATTCTAGATACTCTTATTAAATTTGATCAAAGAATGAATTTTATTGTTGCTTTTGCTTGCAAATAGCATTTAGAGTCAGAGTTACACAGATACAGGCTGTAATATTCAATTTGAAGAAATTTTCATGATTTACAGGTAGCGAACCTTATGGTTAATGATTTAAAAATGTAAAATATTATTTCTATTTTTAGTTACAGGGATGAATATGGAATCTGCAGAAGTAAGTTTGAACTTAGGAATTTTAATTTCACCAATTAATTCCTCACACTCCAAATTTAAATTAACTTCATAGGCTGCGAGGGTGCGATATATGGATGCAGCACATGTTACACAGAAGCAACAGGGGGAGTGAATTTCATCTTTTGCATGTCTTGCCAAGATGACTTTTACCTTTTTAAAAACGCAACTGAGGTGGTCTCTTCTACCTATCCTGGGAACTTTACTTTCTGCGTTCCTGATTGCAAGCTAAAGATAAAAGTTGAACTTTTATTAGCTAGCAAATGTTGGTGTTTAGTTTAGCAGGATATCAATATATAAATGACAAAGTTTCAGGCAAATGCGTGAGCTGCGGCGATCACTGTGCTTCTTGTAATATGAACACTGGCTGTGAATAATGCCTGCCTGAAGGATTAGGTTTAGGCTGGGTTAATGCAATCAAGCAGCCTTTTATATATTAAATTATTTATCATTGAATTAATTCATTATAATTTTCGAAACGACACATACTTCAGCACTTGCCAAAGTAAATAAACTTCTTGATCATGATCAAAACCCAATTTTAGCTTGTGATAATCCGAGGGCATGCCTCGAGTGCAACCAAACTGACACTTCATAATGCTTCAACTGTATTGAAGAGTATTAAGACTTAGATGCTCCTCTTGATAATTATCCTTTCACTTGCACTTCATTCCCTCCTGAGGAAGATTTCGATAACTGCTTTAGAAATAAAATTTAGAATTAACTTTGAAAATAAATATAAAATACTTGCAAGGACTGCCCTTGGATTCTTCAGTCTGTGCAGTGTGTGACGATGGATTTAGAATAAGTGAATATGGATTCTGTTCGAAATTATTTCTAAATTTCTATGCTTTAATATATAAATGCTTTGTCAGCAACTGCTTAGACTGCCAAAGCAATAAAACCAAATGCGATTCATGTAATTAAATTTACAATTTTATGTCTGGAGAAGTATTATAGCACTTACGGAGAATAAAAAATAAATGCAAAGGTAAGTTCTTCTCCAATTTGTTATGGATAAAATTTATCGCATTCTCATTTCCAAGAACAAAAGTTCAAATTTATGATTCACTTCGCATAGATTGTATTCTTAAATTAACCTTTATAAGAAGTGTCACAATATTTTTCATTTTTAAGAATAACCCTCCTACTGGTTCCAGTACTGTGAATTTTTATCCTTAGTGCGCCAATTGTGAGTATGATTATAGATCAAACACCTAACCTGCAGCTTGCTATGGGTGCACCAACGGTTTCTTAGATTTCAAATAAGTATTCTTAAATTAATGAATCTATTTCGATGATAATTGCGTGTCAGTGTGCCCTCAACGCTCATTTGGCGAAAAAACTTTCCTTCCGAGAGGGAAAATCAAGGAATCATCATGCTCTGGTAATTATTATTGCAATCTATATCTACAACTTAATATCTAAACTTTTTGTTTTTATAGCTCTAAAATTATTTAGAGCAATAAAAGGTTTGTATCATTAACAATTTTTAGATTGTGATGAAAGCTGCAAGAACTGTCTGGGTGAAGGACCTGATATGTGCACTAATTGTTAAAGAGGATACTATCTCAGCAAAATTTAATTTATAAATTCTGATAAAGCAAAGAAGATTTTGGGCTTTCCTATGGAAGTTGTGTGGAGAAGGATGTGGATACAGATCAGTATGAGATTTTTGTAGCCCCAATGCTCAAGTAATTTTTTAAATGCCATACTTATCGAATAATAACGCACAGAGTTAAAGTGGAACAAGAGAAAATCCTTTCTTCTCTTTAACAATTTTAAAGTTAATTAATTTTAACTAATCAGTTTTATTAACAGATGCATTGATAAGAGTTAACGAACATTATATATTAAAAATCTTGTTTAAAACTTTGTGCCCCAGTCTTTACTAAATGCATCGCCAACATTTACCTTTTAAAAGGCGACCACTTTATTATGAGAATGTATCTTTAAGAGTACAGGCCTCTCGTCTATGATGACTAATCGTAAAATGTTGAACTGACGATATTATGGTAATTATAATTTTAAATTTGCATTTGATACAGCCTTATTTCTGTTCGATTGACCCTGCTGATGAAGGTTTTTATATTTTATTTAAATAAAGACTAAATTTAGATTGCGTTGATGATAGCGAAAAGATCACAATTTACAACAAATTAGGAGCTAAATTCAAGCTCTTTGTGGGGCAGGGACTAACCCTCTAGAATATAGTAATTGACAGCTTAGACGCTATTATAAGTAAGTAGTCACCTCATCCTACTCTCTCTAAAGAAAAACTAAACCATAATAATTAATTTGTAGCATGGGATGATGACTAAGATATTCCTTACTGCCTGTATTTTCCTTGGACTTGCTGCGCGATAGCACAGGATGGCGTCTCCATAAAAATAATTTAACATTGAAGGCTGTCCCTCTGGAAAGAAACCGTAAGTAAGATTATCTCTAATACTTTTATTAAAAAAATAAATCTCTCTATTAAATTAAAGTTGAGTTCATTCATAATTACCTAGCAAATCGGTACATTTTTATTATAAATAGCAATAGAAAAGCTAAACTTAAAAAGATTAATGGTATTTATGAAATATATACTCAAACTAGTAAATCTTAAGTTTCTCCAAGCTAAATATCTAAAGAGGAGAAAGTAAAAATACATATAACTACTTACTATTCTTAATTACTGAATCTTGCTAATAAGTTGTTCTTTAGGTCTGAGGCTTGTAATATCGCCGATGGTGGCTATTTCATAAAGTTTGATTTTTTTATTTATAATTAAATGATCTGAGCTCCTCTTCAGTCTTAGATAGACAACCACCCACTCTTAATATAGCTAAGAATTTAATAAAAAAGAGAATTAAATTAGATATTAAATTAAAATGGAATAAATGATTGGCAGTTGAAGTGTGTCAGATTTAAATAATAATTACACCATTCGATTAAGCATTAAATTCTAAGAACTTTTCGTCCTTGCGACCTTTGTGTGGGAGTGCTCAGTCAAGAGTTATAAGCGACACAAGTTTTAATGAAGACGAAGATGAGGATGAGGATGAGTGCGTGAGTCATATCTCGCTGCTGAGAGGTACTGCGAAGATGATTAAAGAAGAAACTTATATTAATTTTTGATTCTCTATCGAACAAGCTGCAGATCAGGGGGTAAATCCGTGATTTCAACTGACTCGAATTTGCAACTCTCCATTTATTATTTTAATCAATCACCGATTTTAATTAAAATTCTTACTATATTACTGTAAGTTAATCAACAATATCATCTAAACATTTTTTTTAAAAAATAAATTATTCATAGCTCAACAAATTTACATATCAAGATATTAATTTGGATAGCAAATCACTTTAAAATGGCTTTAAGATTATAATTTAATTCTTAAAAAGTGATGGTTTACTTTAAATTTATATTCTCTATTTAAATATGATGAATCAATTTTGTTGAATTAAAACATTTATAACTTAGTGTAAAATATTTTTTAAAAAATTCTATCTTTAAATTTTTTAATTAGTTCATCTTATGATTGTATTTATATGGTTTATGAGAATGAGATAACTTATTATAGAACTGTGAGTTCAAGAATTTCTTCTACGAGTTCAACTCCTTCATCGAACTCAATAGTTTCGGTGGCTATATTGAAATTGAAAAGACAATAAACATTATAATTGAAATAACTTCCCTCCTTTTTTATAATTTGAATTATGTTTTATTCAACTCGTTTTCCACATGTGGATCAATCATAAGAAACTACTACATGAATTTTGAGCCTAAGCTGAATAATAGCAAGAATCCCCAGCAAAACTATATATATTTATAGCTATGTAATATATTTGCTATTAGTTCAGACTGAATGACTTGCAGAGGTCAATATATGAGAATATGTACTGGGAGGAAAATAACGCACCTGACGAAGGCCAAAATTTGACGTGCTATGAAAACTGTTTCAGCATAACCATATCCCAATTCAATAGAATATATTTAACTTCAGCTTATCTTTTAATTAATTATTACTCAGAATTTATTTGAAGATCAGAGTAGCCTAAAGATTGATATCAAAATAAGCTATATAATCGCATATTTAGGTTATAATAATTATATAAATTAGAATTCTGTATATCAACAATTATTTATCTATTTGGAAGTCTATTTAATTTAAACAAAGCAACAATTAAATAAATAACTCTCTATATGAATCTTAGTTCTTGAATTTTGGTACTTGGATGGAAGCAAGAGATAACCTAGTCTTGGTAAATCCTGATTATAAGATGTAGCATCACGGAAAAATACTATAACTAGACTCCTTCGATGGGCCAGTTCAAATACTAAAATTAAAATTAACATGTATCTAAAATGATTATTTCTATACAAGATTCTACATTTGAAGGGAATATTTTTTTTAATGGAGCACATAAAATATAAATGTGCTTGGATTTAATAGAGGATGCAAAATATTTGATGATGCTGCACCTTTTGCTTACTCGTCCGACTCTGACTAGTATCCCCTATTTTCTAACTTTATTTATGACTTTTATAAACTCTAAATCAGATAAGAAGAGCGACTATCTCTAGACAAAGCATCTCATATACATTAAGGATAATAAGGATTTGATTCTCATAACAAATAATTTTTATTAAATAAAAAATATTCATTAATTTAATTGAAGCTATTAAATAATTTGCTTTTTATTCTAACTGATCAATTTTGAGAATTCCTTTAATTTAATTTTTGAAAGAGCTTTAAGTATTAAACTCAAATAAGTGAAGTCCAATTTTATTTTACTTTGAATGATCATTTTAATTAATATCTTGAACAAAATTGGTCAATATTAATTGCTTATATATCTCTCTAATAGTTTTATTAAAAGAGTTTATTTTCTTTAATAAATAAATGAAATAATGTGTTTAGTGGAAATGCAGTTATAAATGGAGTCATTTACATCGACGGATTAACTATTTATAATGAACTGGCTTCTGCAGGCATCTTAAATCATCATTTAATAAAGAGCAAAATTATAAATATTGCTCTAATCATTTAAGAGCTAAATATTATGGGCTCATTTTTTTTTAGTATTAGGGGTTGCTTTTACTGTAAAATTTTATTTAAATATAGATTATCAGTATATTTCTCTTTG
>JAJKFJ010010214.1:0-13952 GCA_027382625.1 Tetmemena sp. SeJ-2015 | reverse complement strand
ATAGGAATAAGTTGGATCAGTCGTATTTATATATTTAATTTCTGATTTTTAACTAATGTAAATTGATCATTAATTTTTGATTTAATTTAACAATCTCCTAATTTTCATTAAATTCCTACCTATAGTAGAGTAATGATAAGACAGCTGCCAATTAGAAGTATTTCCCCTACTAGAGTAGCCATCCAAACCTGCCTAATTAGCTAAAGAAAGGGGAATACGTAGGTAGAGCCAGCATAGATGAGGCTGCTTGCTTTCTGGGAGAAGATGAATCAAAAGCTCAGGTGCTTAATAGAAAATTCATCTTACACTTTAATTTAAATAGTAGAGATGGCCGTCCAGATAATTTCTCACGCATGTCGCAAGAGCGTCTCTCCACTCGCTTAGGTAGCACAACACGAAGGTAGAACCCGAACGAAAACCCTGAGCAAGAAGAGGCGATGATGGTATTGAGCACCCAAGAAAACAAGGAAGAGACTGCTTTGATTAAGACTACGCAAATCGATAATTGCACCAAGGTTATCAAAGTGCCCAAGCTCTCTCAGTACCAATTAGGTGACACACTTTTTCATAAGTAAGGGTTGTAAAGCGAGAGCTGCTCCCTCTGTAGTGGGAGTATTCAAAGAAGCTGTTTGAATTAAAGATTCAGCACTTCCATGGGAAGGAACCCACTTGAAACCACAATGTGCTTGAACTTTGCTGCTGAGTATATCTGCAATAAGTGTAGAGAAGGCTTGGATAGCTCTCGAAGGATTTTACCAGAGAAGTTAAGAGTTGCTGCCTCTCATGATTTAAAGAACGAGCCAGTTGGGAAACTCCAAATCTTGAGTTAAGACTCTAGCACTTCGATCTAGTTGAAGCATAGTCAGAGCACTAAGGTAAAGACAGAGAGCTAGCCTGGACTTGGCCTTCAGACTCGTCCCTCTATGGCAGTGTCGCCCAAGATAGGGAAACTTCAAATGCAGCAGATAGAAAAGAAGGAGTTTGTGGATGATTTGTAAGGCGACTGCTTTCAAATCAAGTTCCCTTCTCATTCTATAAATTGGTGGGAAAAATCATTGTCTATATTTTTTCTTTAATTCCAAGAGCTACTCATTGACGAACACTACTGAGATAAGCGGTGATTCAGAGATCAAGTCCTCTTAGCTCTCCAACGAAACCAACACCATGACCAAGCCATTGATCTAAAAATCTCTTGCTTCACTGGAGGAAACCAAATAGGTATCGTAGGCGGTGGAGCAGGGAAACGAGTTGTCCCCAAAGATTCAAGTGTCCATCGAGTGCAAGCGAGTAGTTTTCGATCTCTCTGATCATATCAAGGATGCTAAGATCAAGAAGGATCAACAGCAGTAGAATAGAGTACAGAGACAGCCTCTGGTTGCACAAGCCAATTTAGAGACAACCCAGTAAATCGATCAATGGGATGAATAAGTTCATAAATCGGTAATCTTATAAGTCTATTTATTTTCCCCAAAAGTTTCTTCAGAACTGGAGGAGAGGGATAGATATCAGAGGGAGGGAGTAAACTACCACCAGAAGACAGTGCAGAGGGAGTATGGGATGTACATGCAGTGTGACTTGGAATAAGACAGCAGCTACGTGTCGCTCCTGCCCCAAGAAGAGGAGGAAGAGGAGAAGGAACAGACTAATGAGAACAGTGAAGTGGAGGACGAGGTGCTGCTTGGATCCAAACTAGGTGTGAGAAAAAATAAATAACTTATTTTATTTTAATTTATTTTAATTATATTATATTTTAGAAAAGACTCAATCCAGAAGAATAAGCTAGCTGAAAAGTCGAGCAAGATCATAGACGCCATCAACTCAATAAGGATCCAGGAGTCTCTAGCACTATAGGAGATGTAGTAGAGACAGAACTAGTCTGCTACTCCCTCACAGTACAGTAGCATCAACTCTTCCCAGATGGCAGAGGCCATGAGCCTCGAGCAGAGGTCTTTGGGAAGCAACACTCACTCAGTAGTCCAAGATCAGTTTGTTGTAACTAATATAGTTTGTATAACTTTCCTTTTAGCTCAACCTGGAAAATGAAACTTCATTATTTTAGTATGCATGGTATTTAAATGTATTGGCAGTTGAGACTAGACTTTAAGAAATCAGCCTGAGGTTGAACAAGCCCTCCATCGAATACCACTAGCCGATTGTTGATCTGTGCGAGGAGTGGTGGGACCTGGCCAGGAAAGAATCGACTTGCCTCTTCGAAATAGATGTAATATTCCAAATGAGCATGCACTCCCCTCCCTCTCTATTAAGTTTTAACTTAATCTCACTTTGTAGAAGCTGTACAGAGACGAGAGGCTGAAGGAGAACATCCGAATCACCCTCATAACTCAACTACTCACAATTTCAATAATCGGCTACATAATTTCTCAGCAAGAGCAGATGTGCATCATCAACTAACTCAGGAACTTGGTCTCTACTTTGCACATGGCTTTCATCATGATCTTGTAACTAATCAAAGATAGATTTCCCGAGAACGTGCTCAGTGAGAACGTTTGGTCCCTTAAACTCCAGGAGATCATCCTCTTTAGACTCAAAGCTCATCCAAAGTAGAAGCATAAAAATAAAGACTGATTAATTTAAGTACTTAGATGTGGCAGAGAGAATAACCCACATGAGGAGTTTAAACAAGGTGATAGAGACTGCTTTAAACAGCGTACTAGAGAAATGTGAAATTGAAAGACTCAAGTACGATATCATCCGCAAAAAATTAAAATCCTCACTCTATTATCGTTTAAAAGAGGATAGAATGATGAATGGAGATTTAAAATATAATGAGACTTTTATCTATCATTGAGAGGCATGAAGTATTTTCTCATCCTCTAAATCTAGCGTCTATATATAATTAGACTTAAACTATCCTAAAAGTTTATTAGGCACATCTAGGCTAGCGATGAGGAACCTCCAACACTTAACCTTTTAAGATGCGAAGTCGATGATCGGCAGGAGCCTCAGAGCAGATTACTCTATCGTTGAGAGGTCACTGGAACTACAGTCACAAGCCTAACTCAGAAGCTCACATCAATCTAATGAGGAATTAGATTCTGACGAGGAGCAGTCAGACCTGAGGGTTGAGGTAGACACCAGCTTACCTCTAGAGCCTGCTCCCTATATTATATCTCCAAGACGTCAGAAGCTCTACACCCTAGTCCTAGATTTAGACGAGACACTCATCCACTATCATTCCTTAGAATTTATGTAGTATGTTATCAATCTATCATGAAAATGAGGAGGAGGCAGAGGAGGAGCTGAGGGTGAGACCTGGTGCTGATGAATTCCTAGCAAGGTTGAGCAAGCACTACGAGCTGGTGATCTTCACAGCAGCTGTTCAGGACTATGCAGATTGGGCTATTTCCCACCTCGAGAACGAGCACCTGATTTCCCATCGACTCTATCGTTAGCATCATCATAAGAATCAATGCTTCATTTATGTAGCATGCCTTGCCTTTGCTGAATCCAGTTATAAGCCCGCAGATGAGCGATGAGAATGGGGATACAGGAGTTGTGCTCCACAACTACTATGTTAAAGACCTGAGTAGAGTGGGCAGAGAACTCGAAAGGATGATTATAGTAGACAACATTGCTGAGAACTTCCAGCTGCAGCCTGAGAACGGGATATTTATCAAGACTTGGATGGAGGACCCTAACGACACAGCACTCTATGAACTTGCTCCGCTTTTGGAGGCGATTGCAGAGAGCAGAGTGCATGATTTGAGGGAGGGACTTAGGATATTCAGACAGTATATGATGGAGTAGATGGCTGCAGGCATCAACAATCCAACTCAACAGCTTGCCTCCAACATCTCACAACTATATAGCATATGTTTCATTTTTACGAATAAACTTATGAAACAATCTGTAAATGAAAGAATCCACTGAAGTATTCGTAACTATCTGTTTGAAATTCATCTCTTAATTTAATTATCAAGAATAATCTTTCTTCATTTACTCCAATCCTCAATGGCGAGTGAGATAGCTATTTTATGAGGCTTCTAGAAATATAAATCACACTATTCAACACTTAATTCATTTATTGTTACATTTTGAAGAACCATTTGCATATTTCCCTACATACTTCATGGCTTTAAGAAGATAACAGGTTCTCCATGAAATTAGTCTTAAGAGTAGCATGGCTGTCCCTCCACAACTTGTTATCTCCTTTAGGCTTGCTACCTCTACCTTTATAAATATCCCCTCCTGCATGTTTAAATAAACAAATTCACAATAAAATGTGACCCAGTAAAAGAGGGAAGCGAGATTATTCCAAATCAACCTCCTCTTGTAATAAATCTTAGCAATCATGAATCCCAGTGTATACAAGAGTATGAACTGAAGGAACTCATGCTCTTCTATATAACGGGAACATTTCATTACAAAAGCCTTTGAAAATATTTCCTTCCCAATAGTTTGGATCAGTATCTGCACTCTGGTTCTAAAATCTTGCTGGAAATAATTAATATCGCGCTCATACATAATCTACTATGAAAGATAAATACTCTTCGTTATGTGCATAGTGCGGGAAATAGCCGCTCCTTAGTTTTTCCTGTAGGATTTTGTTCTTCTCTATATTCTTGGTTCTTTCTTTTTCAAATAAGCTATCTCTAGGGCTTTTTTAATCTTATAAATTTGGGAATATTTTCTGCCTCTGTCTGTCAAAAGAAGCAGAGAATGGATCTGTTTCGAGTAGTTAGTTGATCTCATTCATCCATTGTTGAGGATTGCGTTTAGCGAAAGGGTTCTATCTTTGCTAATCCTGAACTTGCCACACATCTTCAAAGATTTGGTTTATGACTGCTTGCTGATCGAACATGGAGCTGAACCTAAAAGGCTCATTCTTTAAAATAAATTATACATTATCCATAAACGTTCTAATTCTTTCCATTAGCTAAATAAAATAGTGAGCTTTGTCCTATCGCTTGCTGTTAGTCAATTGAAAAAGTGCAAAGTTTAATATGCAAATACTGATTGCTAAGAATTTACTTTTAGAGTACTTCTACTTCACTCTCATGTTTTTATTTTATAATCTTAAATGAGTTAATCTTCTAAAAGTGTTTATCGTTAAAAAAAAGATTACCCACTATATGAGAAGTTAATTGAGTAAATAAAATATAAGATTAATAAATTACTGAATTGAACAACAAGAAGAAGCATGAAACATAATCAACATCAAGAATAAGAAGAAATTAAAGAGTAGTCAGATCTTCTTTTGAACTAAAGGACTCAAGTTCAATCGAAATACTCAGATCTACAAAATTATAATTAAATCTTTAGATAGTATATTTTTTAGATAAAGAGCGTGAGTTATTACCAAATTTTCAAAATGCCATTCAATGATTGATCACAATTGTTTATAGTGCCAGCAAATGAGATATAAGCAGACAAATGAGCTTTAGTTTAACAGCACTAAGAATAAGAGCTCACACTTCTTAAGATTAAAATCTTAGGCCAGGAAAGCTCAAACGATCAAACAAAGAGACTTTTGGAAAGAGTCAAGAGAAGGAAAACTCAGGAATTTTAAAACCAAGCAGTTGAAATGAGAAGAGTACTTTAGAATCAAAATGAACTCAAAGGTGAAGCAGATATGATGATACTGCATTAGAGTGAAATCAATTTAATGAGGTTTATTTTGAGTCAGGTCTATTATGAAACTGTGAATAAGTAGAATTCAGATTCTGAAGCCATCAAACTCAAGCATAAATAAAGCACTTAGCATAAGTTTAATTTATATTTTAAGCATCAAATCCTAAAAGGGAACAAGTAGAATAATTTCATTCTAGATTGATCCTTCAAGTCTTAGCCAAAGTATACTCAAGTTCCTATAACTAACCAGAGTGCAGAGAAATAATTTAAATTGCTATTTATTTATTTGAGAAAGAACAAGAGGGAGAAGATCTATCTTCAAAGAAGGATTCATTGTATATGAGCAAGCGCCTAAGGAAGAAAAAGAAGAGAGGCGGCGTTAAATAAAATGTAACTACCATCGTGAATCAGAACATCCATTTATATCAGCAGTATGCTATGATGCCGCCTTCATCTCTCTTGTACGAGCAGAGTTTCAAAAAAGGAGCAGCTGTTAAGAAAGGCAAATCCCTCGTTCATCAATACAACTTCAAGAGTCTTGTCAACATGTAGGATTGATCTGACCCTAGAATGGAGAGCGAGGATTCTAACTTGCTTAGAAAGATTCTTCACAGGAATACTGTAAGTGAGAGCAGAAGAGTCAACAAGACATCTATGTCGCATACTCCAGAACCAATTTAGGAAAACATCTTCATAATTAATTATTCATGGGCAATTCTTTCGACGGCAGCTAGTATCAAGGCAGAGAAATGTCGCTATAAATTAATGGAAAACTTAACTCTAAGGGAGTAAGAGGCAAGATGCTATTTGACTAGCTATTCATTTAAAATATAACACTTATTAGAAGTATTTTTTTCTATTCCCCTTAGACAGAAAGTTCCAGATAATTCAGCCAGTATTGAAGCAAATAACCAAAGATCAAGAAAAGTAGTAGAACTTTAAGACTTAATAACAAGAAGGGAAGTAAAATAGCTCGCCTGGCAGGTTCAAAGAAGCCAATTTAATTGAACTCGACGGGGAAAGTGATGGGAGCTCAGAGAATCTGACTGTTGAGATTTTCAAAGAAAAAGCCAATTTCAAGAGCGAGATATTAGATTAGGACTATGAAGTTCAATCTAGATTTATAATCAGCATCTTTAATATTCCTTTAGCTGTAGATTGATGACATAGCAGCACACAAAAGGGAAGACTCTATTATAGACTGAGGAGTAATCTAACTCTCACGCTAATTAAATGGCTTAGGGAAATTCACAAAATGAAGTCAAAAGGGATAACAGTTTAAGCTAGAAGATTAAAGAGGAGCCCTCTAAAGTGAAAATAGGAGAGTTAAATAAGATCTATCTTTAAAACTCTAGGATGAAGAATAATAACCTTTAGCGAGAGGTAAGATAATTTATCAATTTTTAAATTTTACCTTGTGATAGAAAACTGATGAGAGTTTAAAGACTGAGAAAACTTAAAAGACAAGAGGGGTAAAAGAGAGTCTACTTTAAATCAATCAAGTGCACAAATATTAGAACTAGCTGCACTCAAGCCAAAGGCCATCAGGGTTATCTAAAAAGCAAGAGTCCACTAAAGATTTAATAGCCATTCAATGACAGAGTCTAGACACATTTGTGACAGTTGAAACTTTCTTAATACGATTGCTTTTTAAACTTTCAGGAGGAACAATTCAGTAAAGATAATAGAGACTGAGGCAAGGAAATCCTAAGAGTTGAATATAATTGGCCTAGGTGATTAGTTGATTATTCCAGGTATTTCAGAAATCGCTCCCTCTCTTACTCCTATTAACTCAATCCCTCAGAATAAAATTAGCCCGATCATTCAACTAGCTACTAATCACAAATCCTCAACACTTAGGACTTCTTAAGTGCAGGCTTCTTCAGAATCCCCAAATAAGATTGCAACATAGAAGGATAGATTCTTTCGCACGAAGCATATCGAAAATATTTTAAGCAACTAGTAAAGGATGGCTACTACAGCTGGTTCAATTGCGATTAATAAAGTTAATGGGTAGAAAGATTAGAAGCCAAGAGAGATTCTCAGACAGTATTTGAAAAGAAATCAAGGATAGAAGGATACAATAGTCTGCCTTATAAAGTCAAACGAAAATCATCTTAGAAGAGAGGCTCAGAGAAGAGGTTGGTATGAGAACAACGTTCCTACTAGTGGCATGTATGATATATAGATATATCTTTGAAGCTTTATTTCTTTTCACTTTTTGAATGATGTGAAGTTCGAGATTCAAGACTAGCAGGTAAAACATTTACTTTTAGCTAAACGTTTAGTCAGATTACACGAATTTGAGAGGCCATCAGATATTCAACCACTTTGATAACAACACCGAGCTTACTACTAAAGCAGGCCTCATGAAGAATCTCTATTGTAAATCCTTAAAATAATAACACGTCTAATTCTCTTTTAGCAAACACTTCCCCAGGGTTTAATGTGGACTCTTTTTATCTCCGCTCCTATGATATGGGTGATTTGAGGTAGCAGGATGAATTCTTATCCAACTACTAGAGAACAGCAATTTTTAACTTCCTAAAGAAGACTTATAACTATCTGAAGCTAAATCTTGGATAGCAGCTGAGGGAGGTGTTCAAGGATTTGAGTGAGATACCTCGAGGTTATAA
The DNA here is from genome assembly GCA_027382625.1 of Tetmemena sp. SeJ-2015. Taxonomy (NCBI): domain Eukaryota; phylum Ciliophora; class Spirotrichea; order Sporadotrichida; family Oxytrichidae; genus Tetmemena; species Tetmemena sp. SeJ-2015. The sequence goes on along the minus strand of JAJKFJ010010214.1, from coordinate 5,724 downwards.
TTTCAGAGAGATCAAAAGCAATTAAGTCCTGAGATACTTGCAATTAACTCCATCAACTCAAGCTTAAATAAATTAATCTATAATCCTAAGGTTATATGTTAATTTTTAAAGTTGTGCTGAATCTATATTTGATTGAGAAGGCTTTAGTATATTGCAAGTAAGAATTTCGGAGTGATTTGATCATTTTTAGGAAGTATATTAGGAACTTGGATTTCAACGACTAAGTGCCAAATGAGTTACTAGGCCAGAGAGATGATCCAGATTTTATAATTACAGAAAAAATCAAGAGACAGATTGCGAAGCTATCAAAATATGACCCACCCTATAATCAGCATGAAGTGCTTAAGAAAGTACGTATTGATGCTCATTTTATAATATTCTTATAGAAAATAGCAAAGTCTTCTCACTGGGATACACCAAACTTCTATCAGATCTTTCGAATAGCTAAATACCACAAGCTAATGAAAATCAACAACTCGCAGTATAAAAATGACGGAATCAAGAATATTTGGATAGTCAAGCCTTCTTATAACGCGAGAGGCTTGGGAATTTATTGCATCGATGAGCCTACAGATATAGTTTAAGGAGGCGGAAGAAAAGTCTAATCTAAGATCGTATAAAAATACATAGAGAGACCTCTCTTGTTATAAATTCCTAGCAGCTAAAATAATGAAGCGACTGTTGAGAAAAGAAAATTTGATATCAGACTCTGGGTATTTAAATTAAGGAATGCTTCTATCTTTCTTGGTTTAATTTTTAAGTATTAGTGACCTCTTTTGATCCACTTTAGATCTACTGTTTTTCAGACTACTATCTGAGAATATGTGGGTCTGAATTCAGCTTGAGCGATTTCGAGGATAAATTTAAGCATTTATCCAACTATACGATCTAGAAGAACAACTAGAGAGTTGAAAATAAAGTAGAAGAGTTGACGATGAGTATGGCTCAATTTAAATCTTATCTTCAAGGAATTTTCAATACCCGCTCTAGCTTAAGTACTGACTCTAAGGTTGAAGATATCTTTCACAACATAAAGAGAGGGTTTCATGAAATCATCATTAAAACTATGAAATCGGTTAGAGAGGGAATTGAGCAGAAATAGAATTGCTTTGAGATGTATGGCTTCGATTTCTTGCTGGACGATAAATTCAAGCCTTGGCTGCTTGAGGTGAATTTGAGCCCAGCCTGTGCTGAAAGAAATGAATGGCTTACTGAAATGCTTGACTGTATGAGCTCTGGCCTATTCGATATAATAGAAGACAAACTGCTGCGAGTCACTGATGATTTTGAACCTGAACTAAAATCTAAGCTTCTCTAGAGCAGGGAAAGAATTCTAGACAAAAATGTTCAACCTCTTTAATTAGGCAAGCCAAGATGGGAGTTCATATACGAGTCTAAAAATCAGGGTATTTCACAATAGATTAACAGAATAGAGATGAATCTCTACCAAACTGCTTAGAATTTCAACTACAAGGACCCCTTCTCCTTTTTGGAAGTTTATGGCAAGAAGATAAAGAAGAGTGTTCTGAAAAAGCAAGCCAAGTAAGTTAAGTTTTGGCTTGCTGCAGTAGTGATTTAGAAGAACTACCGAATGCACCTGGCTATAAAGTATTTATACCGGTTGAAATTAAAAGCCATAGTTATCTTGATACAGAGCTATGCTCGGATGTGGCTTTCTAGAAGGAGATTCAAGCGGCTTAAAGTTGATCAGTAAGCTCGAGTGATTTAAAAGTATCTGAGGAGATATATTCAATAAAAGGTTTCAGAGAGGTAAGAGATGCAACTCTCTAAATAGAGAAAGGATGAGAATCTTATCCTACTAGTTAAAAGGATTCAGAAGTTCCTGAGATAGAAATTGAACTTATTTTTTATAATTGGCAAAGATTAGACTCTTAAGTTCAAAACTAAACTAAAATGCTACAATAGTTCAGAAGTATCTTAAACGAAATCTAGCAAGGAATAAAGTTAACTTATAAATCAAATAGAATTCAGCTTCGAAAGTAATCCAAAAATTCTTAAGAGCGTTTTTGAATAGAAAGAGAAATTCTTCTGCTGTAACTGTTCAAAAATATTTACGCAGAAGCTTAGCAATATCTAAATTTTCTAATTTGCTGAGCATTAAACACTCTAAATAGAAGTCACTAAGAAAATTTATAGATCATTTATTAATTTAATTTTTGTAAATTGATATAGTTTTACCTATGGAGTAATTTGAAGTTTGTCACCCAAGCATTTACTTCAATAAAGAACATTTCTGCGGCCTCAATCTTGATATAGAAACATTTAAAAGGTTATAGTTCAAAAAAGCGAGTGAAGGAATATTTTAACTATATCAAAGTTTAGCAAAAGTACCTGAGGTAATATATTACTATTTATTACTCCACTAACCACTGAGTTTAGATTATATTTGAAGTTAAAGCAGAAAGCAACTGGTGCTAATTTAAGAGAAGGAGCTGATTCATACAAGCGATCTCTCTTGAGGATACTCCAAATTCAGAAGTTTATAAGGTCAAAAAATTTCAAGTATATCATAAACTACAGGAGTTAAAGTAAAAGGAGAATTTGTGACTCAGCAAAAACTATTTAGGTAAGAGAGAGTTCTTGTTTATAACTTATTGAACAGAAATAAACTATAAATTCTTAATTCACAATAAATGAAGTGAATATACTTTTCTTGTTTCAGTTTATTTGAGAGGACGGATTGGTAAGATAAGAGTAAGAGAGAAATTAAGAGCCTCACAGCTATATAACAATTCAGCTAAACTTATTCAAAAGCACTTAAGGAAAATTCTAGCCAAAAGATTAGTCTCTAAACTGTTGTTAAAAAGCAGAGATCAACTACATATTCAAAGCTCCTCCTCTTTAAAAATTGAGCTAGTCTAGGAAAACCTCTTCAGCATTGATATATAAGGTAAAGGACCGATCTCAAGAGATGTATCTTATGGGAAGCTGCAGACAAAGGAAGAAGTTAATAAATCTATGTTTGAAATGAGCTATTTCGGGGAAGTCTCCCAGATTTCCTAAGACTATATTCAAGAAAGAACAAGCTGGAAAGATGAAAGACAATAGAACTAATTGAATGAGCCAGTGATCGATTACGATATAGGTTAAAGCTACCTCACTGAAAATTATAATAATCGAGAGACTGAGTAGAGAAGGAGAGATTCATTGGGTGAATTATAAAATGTCTATTAAAATAAGTTCTTATTAAGTGATTTAAGTTCCAGAGGAAGGACTGAATAAAAGTAGTTAAATTAGTTGCTAGAGAAAGATATCTCTTTCTTGGCACAGAAGAGATAAAAATTCATCAAAGCTGTGAACTTAAGTTAACTTGGGATTGCATATTTATTAAATATGAAGTACAGTCCATGATCCAAAGCACCACGCATCAAAATCTCGAGAGTTGACTAAGAGAAACAGAATCTCAATCTTGAGAACGTAGTAGTTGCAATTATTCTTTTTTTAAGCAAAGCAACATGCCCGAGTAAGCTTATAACGAGAGTATAGAACTGGAATAAATGAGCTTAGCGAAAGGAGAAATCTCCCCTCTAAATTATAACACCTAAGAAAACTTGGGCTTAACTCCTATTTTGAGGACTAAGCCCTCCTTCTTCACGTAGCAGCAAATCTAGCAAAGTCTCTCATAATATGAAAATCAGCATTCAGCTACTTCTCATCAAATTCACCAGAACTTTGAGGTTAATTAAAGTTATTTGTATTTTGATTATGGAGTAAACTTTATGACTTAGGAGTATTAGCTAAACAAGGACAATATCGGCGCTGAGATAAACCAAGCATACGACGTGGATATGTTTCCTTAACTCTTTGGCGCCTAAACCCTGAAACAAAGTTTGCCGCAAGATGTCCAGCTTAAAAATACTTACTATCTAATAAGACTCATGGTTATAATAGCTGAGAGTAAAAGTGTCCAGAAAGATTGGCAAGTTCAGTCTAGCGAGAGCACAGGGCTAGTTAAGAACAGCAGGAGGAGCAGGTGGGGTATTCAGAGTGCAGAGAGTGGAAGGGAGCTAAGAAGCTAAGAACTAAACTTCAAAGAGGAGAAAGAAATCTAAGAAGAAGAAAGACAGAACCTATCAGGTTGAAGAAGGATCAAACCAGCATGAGGAATTGAAGCAATTCAATTAAAGCATCGTAGAGAAACTCTCAATCCTAAGATAGTAGACTAAATTGGAATCAAAGTTAATTTTTTTAGAGGGACCTGAGTATAAACAGTAATCAGTATGAGCTTCAAAGTAATTTAGATCAAAGCTAGCATGATCTCTCTCCCATAATTTACAACAAGAGAAAAAGAGAACTTGATATAGGAAGAGAAGAAGAGCAGAAGCTTTAGACTTATAAAATTTACAAAAACTTTGACGACAGAGATCTACTATTTAATCATACTCCGGTGGCTTTAGCAGCTACGTCAGTGCGCAACTCAAGAAAGAGTCAAACTCAAAATGAGCAAACCAAATTCAACTTATTTATAAATGTGCTGCCAGGGCTCTTCAACAGCCGTAGATAGCAGCATTATGACTAAACTGAGGCTAGAAATCCAATCTATGCTTATTCAAACATCTAGAGGAATTCTATTCAAGAAGCTTTTGGTGATAGATAGAACTTATAGATGCCTCTGCTGATTCAAACAGGGCAAACCAATGTATCTTAGAATCTCATGTCCCCTTATGGCTTATCATAAGGACTGCTCATAATTTGATAATAATTGTTTGAGGACAGGGATCTAGTGCAGGGCCCGTGAATAAATTATTCATGAATGGAGTCCAGGAATAGCAAGTTGATATTTTTTACTTTTATTATTTTACAGGAAGAGAGCAAGCAGCTAACTCCCCTTTCCTTGTATTAAACTCAGCAGAACTTTAAAATTTCCGAGTTCAGGCGAGATAGTAAGCAATTGACTGGGAAGCTTGCACAGCTTAAGAACCATGGGACAGCACTCACCTTAGGAAGGAAAGCAGATCCACAATAGTTTGCCTATAGAAAGAGTAGCCTCAATCTTAGGATAAAATTGAGTAATTTCTTTTTGAATCCTAGTTCTAAAGCGTCTACAGAGAACGTGGTGAGGCCTTATCTGCAGTAAAACTTCGACTCGTAGAAATCTCAGATTAACTCAGCTGGGATTAGAGTCAGAAAGAGCAGCAAACATAATGCGCATTAATTTCATAATATTTTTAGTCAGTAGCAAAATAAGTGAACAGAGGGATCAGAAGATAAGACAGAGTCTGAAGGACAAGAAGTATCAGCCCTACATAGAAGTCATACCCTCTGGAGTAGATCTAATGCCCAAGTTCTTCCAGCCTCAGCCGGCTTCTACACTTTTAAATCCCTCTCACTAGCGAATAAGAGTAGTTTCGTAAAACCCTTATTTATAATCTGACTCTCACGTCAAGTGATAATTTTAACTTTGAATGCTTTATTCACTCTTCTTAGATTAAATGGAATATAATTTATAATTCCTCATAGCAACATTTTGCAGAATTTAATTTTTTCCTATGAGCCCCCATATTTATGAGGGGGACAGGTGGGGGTATTAAATAGTCAAAACCACCCCTAAGGGGCATTATAAATCACTCTAATTCCTAATCTCTAATCTTCCTCTGGAAGTCCTATTTAATAATGCTTGAGTTGTTTAATTAAGTCTGATCTCTATTAAAAGGTTGGAACTTGATTATTCTTTTACATGCTCAATTATTCATCATTCATCAT
>JAJKFJ010010205.1:0-13954 GCA_027382625.1 Tetmemena sp. SeJ-2015 | reverse complement strand
TAAATGGCAGTGGCAGTGCTCATTCTCACTAGAACAACTCAGACAAGCTATCCTTTGCACAACAAATCATCCAGGAGACGAAGAATGAAATAGCATAACACCAAAGTGCAAGAAGCTTAAATGCAAGAAAAAAGTAAAGGTAGAATGCAGTCAACAGTCAAGACTTTTCCATGAAGAAGCTTACTTATAGTGATTCATCCAGTATTCTTTATTAGAGATTAGTATAATGATTCCGTCATAAATGGTCAGAATTACTAAGTAGGTGAGCAGTAGAGCACAGGCAGACAAAGTGAAGTAATAAGCACTATTGATCCTTTAATATAAAGAATGAATTCAAAGGACTTGACGCCTCATTAAGACTTCACTAATAATCTTGAAAATTTAGATGGAGAGAGTTTTAAGAAAAGCTAGATTTAGGTTTCTTCATCAATTACCATAAATACTGAGTTTGAATATAGAAGGAGTGCTTAAGACCCTAATGGCTAAGGTTTTAGCTAGTTTGTAATGTCACCCTCTTCATCTAAGAGACTTCAAAAGCCCTTTATAATCCATTAAAAAAAGGTGCTGAAGCCTAATTTTGGGAATGCTGGCACCCTAACTCCTTCAGAGCAAGCACAGTTGATTAACTTTGCAAATGCTATGAGCCCAACTTTCGCCCAGTAATAAATTGTGTTCAGTAGTTAGTAGCAGTCTCCGATGGGGGCTTAGCAGTAGATGCACCACCATTAATCTCAGTCTTCTGGAGGAGCAGGAAATAACTTTAGAAGTCTCCTTTAACAAAATCACTTCTCACAGTAGCAGCACCAAAGTGGACAGGGAATGGTAATTCAAACTCCTTCACAAAGCTAGTCAGAAAGAAAAATCAACAAAAATAACAATGAACTGTAAAAAATTAACCAATTTATTGATGATCTTCATTATGATGTTTTAATTTTTGAGCTGGAATAGTATTATACTTAGTTATGAATGTATTGAGTTAATTTTTTGATAGCGTAGCAGAGAAGACATGTTTGTCGAGGATGAAGATGCGTTTTTTAATCAGATTGATAATGCTCCAGCATCTGGAGCAAGTACTATTCAAAAATTAGTTTAATATTAACTAACAATGAACATTAAGTGATTTTAATTTGAGAATAGTAAGAGAAGTGGGAGCACTAACAGAGGCATAAACAACATGCTTTACCAGTAAATGCTGCAGCAACAACATCAAATGCAAACCTATCAACTACAATAGCAGCAACTCCAGTAGTTTGCTCAGACTTAGAAGATAGGTGCAGGTGCAACTAATCAAATTTCCAATTTGATTATAATTCAAATCGATAAATCAAAAGAGAGGTCCGTAGCCATCACTAGCCTTAGGTAATCATGCAGGTGGGCTAGTGGGTCATCACAAAGCCAGTTTGGCTGAGTAGCTACTTCACTAGATAAGTTAATTGAACGGAGATAGACAGTCTGGCTTTACCTCTGGACCTGAGCAGCTAGGGCTTGCTGGAATGAGTATCGTCAATCATCTTCAACACAGTTAAACCGCCCAAGGAGCGGGAGGCTAAGCTCTTAAATCAGCTTCACTCAGGAACAACAGTGCATCAAGACCCGCTGCAAATGGACCCAACATCTTGCAATACTCTTAGACCCCTGCGAGGCATAGTTTACATCAACAAAGCTAGCCGTCAATACTGCCGAAAATAAACGGAAAGCGATTGAACCCTTGAGGAAGGATTCTTTAATGTTTGCTAAATATTCATAAGAAATTTTACTAATGAGAGAAAAAGAAATGGTGAGCGAGAGAGCTAGTATAATCAGCTTCCTCCTTCTCCAGTATTTATTCTCTCCTTGAACTGCTCAACTTACTATCAAATTAAGTGATTAAGTCTGCTTAAAGGCAGTTTAAATGAAATAAGTGTATTATAATAAGCAATATAGACTTTAATTAAGGGTTTAATTATTGAGGCTTATAAAAGATATTCACACATTTAATTGTTTAAATATGAAGTGATTTGCAAATTTAAGTTTTAATTAAATGGGCATGCCAGTTTAAGGACAAACTGGCACCCTAATATATTGTATAAGGCATTTATCACTGCAACTACTCATCACTCTCATTTCTTGTGGTGGTGCTTGTTCTTGTTGTGCTGGTGATTGTTGTTGTTGCTGTGTTGGTGGTTGTTGTTGTGTTAGGGCTTGCTTCCTTGGTTGTTCTGCTGAGGCTTGCCGCCCTGGTTGTTCTGCTGGGCCTTCTGCTGCTGTTGACCTCCCTTCTGCTGGTTTTGCTGCTGAGGGGCTCCACCCTGGTTGGGCTTCTTTTGAGGAGGCTGGCTACTTTTGGAGTTGTCTTGCTTCTTCTGGGCGTTCTACTGCTTCATCAGCTTCTCGAGGTCAACTTCGTCATCGTCGTCCTCATCCTCATCGTCATCATCAGCCAAGAGGTCATCATCGTCCTCGTCGTCGTCCTCATCGTCGTAGTCCTCTTCATCAGAGTCTTCGAAGGCGGGCTTAGCGGGGGCTGCCTTGACTTGAGCTGCTGGCTTAGCAGCCTCAGTCTTAGCTGCGGGCTTTGCCTCTGGCTTAGCCTATTGAGTCTGGGCCTTTGCGGCGGGTGCTTGAGCGGCAGGCTTGGCAACGGCCTTGGGGGGAGGGACATCTTCGCTATCATCCTCATCATCTTCATCTTCCTCATCGTCGTCCTCGAAGTCATCATCTTCATCGTCCTCGTCGTCATCCTCAAGTGCAGCAGATGCCTTGGCAGCAGGTGCTCCTCCCTTGGCGTTCTTGAGAGCGTTGAGCTTGGCTTGCTTGAGGTTCTTGGTCTCGAGTTCCTCGTCCTCCTCCTCTTCGTCGTCTTCGTCCTCGCCGTCTAGGAGCATGTTCTCGTCGAGCTCATCGCGTTGAGGCTCGAAGAAACCACTGAGGTGGAGTTCACTCTGTCCTGACACGGTAAGAGTAACATTCTGCGACACATTGAAGTAGAGGTCTACCTTGATGGTCTCGACCTTATCCTTCTGGAGAGTAGCAATAACCAACTCTTGCAAGTCCTTTCCCATTGAAGCGAGGAGATGGACCAGCAGATATAGTAAGAATCATTCTTAGAAATATAATGATGGACTTTGCCGTTGCCAGCGTTACGTGGGAGTGCCACATTACTCAAGTGTAGCACTGGGAATCAATTATTTATTTAACTTTTGATAAGTATTGTTAGTGAATTCGTTTGACTCGAGAGCAGACTGAGTCTTGTAAGGCTTTCCTTCTTTGATTGAGCAACCCCAGAACATCTTTATTACTTCGCAATTAAGTATTTTACTATTACGGTGGCTGATATATTATTAAATAATAACTCTCTCTTTTTATTTCCACTCTTATTTCTCTCCCACTCAACCCCTCCTTATAGGTGAATGACTCGCTTGGAGGAAGAAAGAATTTGAAATTTGATAATTACAAGTAAGAATTAAAATGGGTCAGTTGCTTACCATCGCGTACCTATTCAGCATATTCTTTTCCATCTTCCTGTTCTCCTACGTGCTGTGGAGAGTTATTTGGTTCAGAAACTATGGAGGTAAGCAAACCGCAATCAAGCTCAACTCACTCTTGATTTTAAAGAGTTGAAATTTAGGGAAGAGTGATCCTTCTCTCTGAAGGCTGATCTCATTTTGATATACATTTAACTTTCATTTAAACAGAGACATTTATATTTGGCTATAGTTGAAATCCCAATCGACAGAAACTTCAACATACAAGCAATTAATCAGCGCAAGCTTTTCTACAAGACTAAAACCTATCACATATTCGTCAACTTCATCTCAAACATCATTAAGAAACTAGACATGGACTACTGGATCACTCATACATGCACTTTATTGTATATTGGATATATGCTATCCTCATACAGGGACTGATGGCTACCTGTACTTACTATTTCAGAGGCGATTCCTGAAGCTGCTGCTCTACTTCTCAGCCATATCACTCCTTATTTCAGTGCCCATCAATATCTCGAGTAGCGTAGGAGATGAGCACACTTCCTATGAAGACTGGTTCGACCGTACTACGCTCAACAACAAGGAGCTCTCAAATGTAAGAGGGTGGGTGCATGTCGTGTTAGTGCTGGTATTCACTCTGCTTACAATTAGAGCAGTCCAAAAGACTAGGAGAGATGCTCGTATCGCCTACCAGTTTTACCATAGAGAGATGAGTAAAAACCACGACAACGAATGGCTCAAAGCTAGAACTGTCCATGTAAAGGGAATACCACCTGAAGATAGGTCTGGCAACTAGATACATCAAAATAAAGTTTAATAACTAGCTGAGAGCAGTCTTGGAGAGAGTGCTTGCTCCAAGTGGAGGACAAGTAATGGGTCTAATCCTTGTGCCTGATTTTGTGAATCAATTAGTTCTTGAAGGCAAGATCAAGGATATCAAAGATCTTTAAATGCTAATCGATGCCTCTGGAGAGGGTAGAGACCAGTACTTCAATTTTAATGAAATATCAATATCATATGGAATGCTAAATTGCTGCATTCCATAGAGGTATAAAGATCCATAAGCCTTTCAAAGAAAGATAGACAAACTAGAGAATAAGTTGAATGAAGAGACTATGAAGCCATTCAAGCCATCTGGCCATGCTTTCGTCTGCTTTGACTCAGTTAAGTCTGTTAATGAGACTTTTAAATTTATAGTTTATTGATTATTGTTTTCTTTTTACATGAGGTTATTAGCTCCTTTAGACTAGGTCCAAGTCAATATCTTAAACTCCTGTGCCTCCAGATAAGAGACAAGATTCAGGGTTTAATCCACAGACAGTAGCATTGAGATAGAGTTTAATCTACCTTCATTAAGTTTAAAACTTTTTATAATAATATAGGGGCAGATATAAATAGTTCGATGAGATTGACGCTTAGGCTCAGCTAAATGGTGTGAGTGACTCAGTGCTCATTATGAACTTAGCGAGTGACCCTATTGACATCCTATGGAGGAATATTGGAGGTACTGCTAGAGGAGTTTTCATCTTCAGGAGACTCTTCTTGCACTTATTTAATTTGAATAAAAGGATCATATATATTTATTTAACTTCATAAGTGTGATAATCATCCTGTTTATATCTACTCCCACAGCTATGTTCTCAACTCTTAAGCAGGTAGATATCTTCGGCATATTTGACTTCTCCTGGACTGAGAGCCTTCCACAAGGATCCTTCCTCAAATCTCATCTCCCTCCTCTCGTTATTCTGGGAATAAACTAGATCCTTTTATTACTCATTGATCTCACATCTCTTGTCGAAAAGCATGAAACTCACTCTTTATAATGTAGCTGATGTGTACATAATTTTATGGCTTCTTTATATCAGAAGGCCATTTACACTAAGTCAGTGATCTACCTAAACTTAAACATGCTCGTCATTCCTGCTCTTACCCTCACTAATTCAGAGCCACTCATCAACATCTTCTTTAAGAAATAGTTCGACCTAACTCAGATCCTTGGAGATGTATATATCGCAAACTCAGGCATTTTCTTTGTCTCCATCCTCATCTATTCTCAAATTATATAGAATTTAGTAAAAGCTACAAAGTGAAAGAGTGTTATCTTTTGAAATAGTAAGCCTGTCTTTCATCTTCCTTTTACCTGATGAACTTGCCCGATATCGCACTATCATACTTTTCTCCTTGGTTAGCACTGGAAAAGCGAAAGATATTCAATGATGCGGAGGCTTGGAGGAGAAAAGAGTCCTTCTGTTTTCAATATGGGTACTTCTACGCTTAGATGATGACAGTCTTCGCAATTGCCCTTGTTTTCAGCTCTACTGTGCCCTTAGTGACTGTTGCGGCTGCTTTCTTCTTTGGACTAAGGCACTACGTTGACAGTCTCCACCTACTTACTTACTTCCGCAAGGAGATCGATTCAAGTGGCAGACTGATATCTGGAGTAACTAACTCAGCTTTGCTGTTCCTTATAATGTATCAGCTGAGCATGATGGCGTTCTTCACTATAGTAGGAATTTTAATTAAAATCGGTGATTGGTTAAAATAATAAATGGAGAGTTGCAACTTCCTGTCAGTTGAAATTGTTCAAACACCCCCTGATCTGCAGCTTGTTCGATAGATCATTAAAAATTAATATGAGTTTCTTCTTTCATCATCTTCGTAGCACCTCTCAGTAGTGAGATATGACTCACGCATTCATCTTCATCCTCATCTTAATCTTCATTAAAACTTGTGTCGTTTATAACTCTGAACTGAGGGCTCCCACAAAAAAGTTACAAGGATAAAAAGTTCTTATAATTTGATGCTGAATCGAATGGTGTAATTATTATTGAAATTGGACACACTTCAACTGTCACTGATTTAATCCATTTTAATTTAATATCTAATTTAATTCTCTTTTTTATTAAATTCCCAGCTATATTAAGAAGCGAGAGTCCGAGGCAATGGTGATCTGCTTCATTTTCGTAATCTCTATCATGTTCGCAGTAGTCTCCTATGAGGAAGTCTACGACCTCACCAAAATTGAACCAGAGTCAGACTATATCCACACTATTTTAATCAAATATTTAATGACAAAAGAGAAAGTAGGGTTTTCAACGAGCAGGCACAGAACAAATGGAAGTAGCTAATTAATTTATGTGAGAGATTTAAATTAAGTCAGAATTCGAGCACCCTCTAGTGGTTGGAAACGTGAAGCGTAAGGCTCGCAACTTAGGAGTGGAGGTCAAGACTGTGAATGACTGGGAGCAATTCTTGGGTGATGAACAGGTCCAGGGGATGCTATTCTCAGCTGGAGAGCGTTACCGCAAGAGCGGCTTCTTCTAAATGAGTGATGAGCTAAGAGCAGAGGATGAAAGATAGATAAGGCAAATTGAGTAAGCCTAAAGCCATTAGAACAGACCCCTCAAAGATAAAATTTATATTTTTTATCTTGTATCATTATAAGATCTAGAAGATGGATAAATAGTGCCTCACTAGTAGTAGTAGAACAATAGTGGGTAGAATGGAGCAAAGCAAAATTATAATGCTAACATATAATTTGAATAGAATTGAACATCAATCATTTAAATACATCTTACTCAAAATACATAACTTTTAGTTGTTCTTGTAAAAAAATTCGGTGTCTAAATTATCTGTTTATTCTAAGCCCTCTACCTATACTATATAGTGATGAAGGCGAATATTTAAAGCATTATATTTTTTAGATAGTTTTTTTTGGACTCCTCTTTTTAGAGATCTTATTTTTTAAAATAATTTAGGATATAAAATGAGAAAGCAAAAGCGTTCAGTAAAAAAGTCATATGGTAATAACTCAAGAAACGATCAGGATGATTATGTGCCCTATGCTTCTAAAAGAAAGAGTTTTTCAGTTTCAAAGGCTGAGGGTCTCTAAAGCAAACTATTCTTAAATAGTCTGTCTGTTGCGGACTCAAGCTATAAACAAAATGTAATTACTAACACTTTCCAGAATAAGTAAAAAGAATACTATGATTAGCAAAATTTATCAGAGGAGATTTTGACTAATTGCGAGGAGGAACTTCTTGCAGAGGAAAAGAAAATGCAACACTCAACTTCAAACATTGAATAATCTGTCTCTACAAAATAGCATGGTTTCAAAAAAGAAAGCGATAAATTAGGCGCATCCATAAATATCCAATTTAATCAATAACCTTAGTAAAGCAGTAGCAGTTACTTTTTACCTAGTTTGATAAACCATCCTTACATATATTCCAAGTAAGGGCTTGAAGAATTTCTCAAAAGATAAAAGCGTACTATCTTTGAAGCTTAAGTCTAGTAGAAGTAGTAGAAACTAATTGAAGAAGCACTTTTAAATCAAGCTCTTAAACAAAATCAATAGTAGCAATCTTTCTCTCACTCCTTTTATAACTCTCCTGCTTTTTTACAAAACCAGTATAACGGAGACATTAGCTTAAATTCGCTGAATGTTGGGAGCAGATAACAAACTATGATGAGTATCATGGGTAGCACAAGCATCTAATACGCTGAATAGTTAGTTAAGATGGAAATGCAAAGTGAGATTAATATCATCAAAGAGGATCTCAAAAGGCACGAAGAAAAATTAGAATAAGAGGAAGACCAAAAAGCAGCTGATTCACTTTTGCAGTTTATTTTATCTCTTAAAAATTGATCATCAAATGCAAACTTCATTATATTCTATGAGTTAATAATCGGACGCGATTTTAAAGCTTCTAAATTTATTGAAAATAACTTGAACAGTAATCATATTATACTATGGCCTCTCATAATTTATAAACTTCTATAACATCCTAATCTTTAGCCACCAATAACGATAAATATGGTTTTACTAGTGCAATTCTATGATGATCTAACTCACAAAGCCCAAATAGAGTCATTTCTTTGCCTTTCGCATTTGTGTTGATGCTTTATCTAAACATATTTGCAGTAAATGCTCAAAGCACACCTTATATATTAATTATAACTATTCAATGTATTACTAACTTATATTTCATTATTTAACCATGCTAGACTTCAGTACAGCTGAATCTCAAAAATTTTAACTAGTTCATTAGACGCGACCACGACATTCAATAACTGATCACATCCTTCTTAAACTAGAATATATCGATTGGGTTCGAATACACTTTTCCCTTCCCTTCTTGGTTTCCTTTTGCAGATGAGTATATAGTCGATAAGATCAAATTCAAAATACCAGCCTTGAAACTGCAGATTTTAAATCCCAACTACTATGTGTTCGATTTCAAGGCTGATGGACCATCGCGTACTGTCAAATTAATCACTCCAAGACTAAACTCATCTCAAAGTTATTTAGCTTATTTAAAACAGAGCGATGCTCATACTTCCCATGAACGTTGAATATAACGGAACTATTCTCTTCACGAAGACTCTAATGTACGAGATATATAATTGTCTTATAAGTATCATAATTTTATATTTAATTTTATTAGTGAAGAGATTAACGAGCTGCAAGTTTTAGCGAATGTATCGCTGAGCTACGATGAGTTCATAACTAGTCGCAACTACTATTTGCATCTGCATTAACTTAGCTTGTTCTATGACGGAATGAAATTCTATCAACTTGAAGAATTCATAGACAAAAGAGTCTCCTACCTTCCTCATGATATCAGATCCTATCTCAACTTCGCCACCTTCATAGTAGAGCAGGCACTCAAGGTCGTTCCTATAGTTTATAACCAATAGTTAATTTATTTGCGTGAGTTTGGATATAGTGATTGACTTCTATAACTACTTTGGGTTTGACTATGTGGTGGGGAAGGTTCCTATAGACACCTACATCCGCCAAACTTTCGCTGTAAAGCCTCGATACACCACTTTCTACTACAGTTTTAGCATCTTGAACATTCTGAATGTCTTACAAGGCATGCAAGTCCTTGGGGATTACGTGGCATTCCAGTCTAATGACTATGTTTAACTCTACTCTGACGCTTCCTTTCAACTCATTCAACTCTATATATTTTTATTAAAATTGCTATGAATTGAAAGTATTCGCATTTAGGACAGTTGCGTGGACTACTTCTATGTCCAGAGCTTCTTAGACTAGATCATAGACAACCAATACGGTTAAGTAAGCATAGGCTACGACTATTTCAACTTCTTCTACTACTTTACTTCTTCAGGACTGTTCTACGAACTCATGCCCCACGTATTCCAAAAGTATGGCAACAGAGAGATGGTCCTCAAGTTGTATTTAATTTACTGCAAATTATTCTAATGATTCATGAGGTTGTTCGCTAAGTCGATGAAGTTCAATAAGTTTTCCACTGCTAATGAGTACACTTTCAGCTAAAGTAATAAATCTTAATATTAGTATTATTGCTTGACTTACCAGATGCTAACTCTAATAAACTTGTACCCCTACATCGGCAACATCATTAACTTTGCAGCCCTTCTATAAGAGGAAGCCGCGCTCCAAGGCTAAGTCCAAATCAACCTTGAAATAAGTTCATTATATTCAATCGGCTTTGTTTAATTTGCTTGAAAACTCCATTTTCTCAGTTACTCTCTCTTAGTTACTTTTCTTATGAAGTTCATTATAATTAGATAAGTTGACTATGACGAGTTGGAAGTTAACCAACAACTACTCTCCAAACATCACAGTGAACGCAGACACTCAAAGATTAAACTTGCAGGATAACCTAGACTACTTAGTTGCAAATACAATCAAATTTGGAGAGAAAACTAATTACAACCTGTCTGACCTCGCTCCCGAAGGAGTCTATAAAAATCTACTCGCAAAGACTTCCATAACTTACCTCAACGGCAATTTCAATATCTTCATTATATACACATTGATTATTGTTTGTGGGCAATTTAGTAATCGATTTGAATAAGCAAACTCTGAAACGAATTTGGAATAAGACTGAGAACGAACAGGCTTCGATTAAGTATCCAACCTAAACTTTTAGACTTCTAGCAAAGCCCGAGATACGTAACTACACTTTTCCTTTGCTATTGTAGTAGTAAATAGAGAGCTTCCCTGACATGAACTTGTAACCAAATGTGACTGCAGCTGACTTACTTGAGTGGATATATCTGGCTTCCCAATTCATGGCTCGAATCTCTCCCAATGATTATTACTATTGGTAGTATGGCTCCTGGCTCGCTAACTAAATCATCATTAGTAACCTGCGCCTCATGAAAATATTCTACAATATAATTTAAGCCAAATTTAAAAGTATCTAATATTCTAAAGTTAAAATAAGGAAACTATTCAATTTAATTGTGTCTTAATCTTAAATTTATTTCTTTAATATTCAACAACCTACCTCCCAATTCAACAAACAACCAGTTTTACATGCATCAATTATCTTAATTGAATTTTATTGATTTTGCAAACGAGGACATTTATCGAGACTAAAGTTTTCAGTGTAGACCAGCTATTGTTTGCGAGAACTATATCCCACCGCAACCAGTGGTATTGGTTCCATATCGCAGGCTCAGATGACAACGGTTGGGCGGCACTGGCTCTTCTTTACGGAATAGAAGTTGACCCTGCTTTTAAGGACATCTATCTGTCTTATGATAAGTCAAGTGGAGCTCCATTCTTTGAGAAGGGAGTAAAGCAAATTATTGAGAAAATAGATAGAGTGTTTAGAGACCAAGACGGTCATCTATATTGGCTAGCTTCCAGATACCCATACTATCAATTAATTAAATATTAATATGGCATTTTAAGCAACAACTATGCAAGCATCAGTATTTGCTTGAACATCATCATAAATCAGTTGACTTATATACAGACTGGAGAACATATATAACTATAATTGCTTTGGAATAATTTAAGTTGAGAAAACTACTACATGCAAAATGCGTAGAATGACTACGATTGGCTAATTAGCAGAACAGATCAGTACTTCAATGAGTATGGACTCCTCATAGATGGAAGGAATTCTGATGGCTCATATATAGATGAGACTACTTACTCCTATAACCAAGGGGCACTCATCATGGTGTATGGTCTCTTCTATCAGATAACCTAAGATTTTATTGCAATTTATTTATAATCAGCAACATAAAGGAGAGGAATAAATAATCCTCCTTAAATGCCTTTCTAATTGTTTTAAAGTCAATAACTTTCTTCTAGCAACTTTATAATATCTTTACTCAATTATTATGAAGTTAAAATACTACTAGTTCTAATTAAAACCTTGTAACTGTTGACTAAAACATAAAGTTAATTTAATTAAATTTCCTAACAATTGATTGATTGAAAATTAAATAATCTCCTTCTATCTTGTAATTTATCACTAGCTGTTTTATATTTATAGTAAGATGATCTCTGAAAGTATATTATATTTTATTTTAAGATCAATCTTGGTTGAAAAGAGGAATAAGGCATGCTTAGTTTGCAGTTAGATATATGTCCAATGACGATCAGATATAATTTAAATACATTCCTTATTAATATTGGTAGAGGGAGGTAGTATGCTGAAGTATATGTGGGGAATCTACTTTCGCTTTTTGAGTGAGTTTGCAATCCTCGCTTATCCTGTTTTCCCTCAAGAGATATAGTTCATCCGCTAATATATCCTTCATAACGCAGAGTATGTCTGGAATTATCGCAGACGCTAGAATAATACTTTCTCAGCCAGCGATGTAAAAGGTCAAGATTATTATTATATTTGCTTTTAATAAAAAATTGAACTCTATTTAATTTTTATAGATGAAGTTAATTTCTTAACTCAGAATATGGCAATTGAGTTATTCGCCTCTGCTTTGGCTGTTATCAATTTAACTTTCTGATGATAATAAGTTCAGTAGTAGTAGTAGTACATAATATCTTGGAAATTAAATTGGGAATGCAAGACATAATAAAGACAACAATATTAATTTAAAGTGTACATGTCTCTTATTGCTAATAATTTCTCTACAAATTTCTTACATTCAATATTCTATTGATGCTGCAAGGTGTTTATGCTTTTTTAATAACGTGGCAGAGTGACATTAAAATTAATTTGTGTAATGGAGGTGGTTTCTAAGGATACTGTCCAGCAAGATAATCAAAGCCCAGCTCGGAATTAGAAGCAAGCTACGGAGATAAAGTAATTCTCGCAGTCGTTGAGATCAAGTCAGAAATCTGGAAATAGAAAGTCTCTAGATAGGTAGAGCTAGCCAACTCACAAATCTCATGAAGATTAAAACTCACTAAGTTATTCATAACAATCTAATCTTGTAGCTGCTAAAAACATAACTGACTAATAATCGCATAATGAAGAAGCTGATTCTCATTAGGATTAAAACTTCTAAGGATTTCAAATTCAAACTGCAGCAAATCAAAAAGGAGATCTGCCGTTAGACATAAGAACTAAGGTTACAGAGGCAGTTGTTCAGGATTAAAATGTTTAAGAAATAGTGGTTGCCAGTTCAATAGCCTCCGCAGAACATAGAGATGAAAACTACTATTACTATGATCAGAACTCACTCACAGAAGTCAAATAAATTCTTTATTCATTTAGTTATTATATTATTTAATGATAAGCTTAGATTAGCTCTCCAATAGTAAAAGACTCAAAAGGGTAGTCACTCAGATCTTCTATTCAAGTTAGGAATTCAAAAGCAAGAACTAATTAACTCTCCAAGAGTTAAATACATATTTAATTTATGATAAGTTAAGTGAAAGAAGACATCTAAAAATTAAAACAGCTAAATGAAAGTCAAACACTTAACCAGTCTAAATCAGTTAGAGCTAAGAACCAGAGGGAGTCAAAAGAGCAATAACCTAAAACTAAAACAGATTAGTAAATAAAATAAGATACTAAGACTTAGTAAGAAGTAATTGATCCTCAAGCTATACGCTTCATAACTATTTAAGTATATTTAGCTGATGAGAAACCTAGCTACTACGATTTTCAATTTAGTGGCTAAGAACTAGGCCTTTAAGAAGGCATATTTGGGAGCCCATTAGTAAATTAGCTGTAGAATAGACTGCCTAACTTGCAAAGTGAAAACCCTAATTAGAATGCAATGAAGTATACCACATCCAATATGGCATACATTATAGAAGATGAGTTTCAAGATAACTCTAATGATTTAATTAATTCCATTTATATTAGATATTCTTATACTGTGATGCAAGAAATGAAGGAAACAATAGAAGAAATTACGATCAGAGCATGCTCACCAGGCATAATTAGCTTGAACCAATTTCAAGCGCAGAATACTCAACACTCCCAGATATTAACGTCTCAGCTAATGATATTCAAGCCAAATAAGTTGGCTCTAGAAGAAATAAAAATTACTATTTCTTCTTTTTATAACAGATTTAAATGATGGGCAAGGAGGAGTTGCGTAAATGAACCAAAGCAATTCTAGTTACATTTAGAAGCAGTCCTACATCAATAAAAGGAACTCTAGTCTCTAATTTCATAACCCAGTTTAGAGTAATCTCAAATCTGGTTATAGTGGTCAAACTAACTCTCAAAATATAAGAGCAAAGGCCTTACTCAATAGCCATCTAAAACAAC